>KN168129.1:8815-24227 GCA_000757755.1 Steinernema glaseri
TTTAAATTATAATTTAGATATCCTTCATCTTGTTAACTTATTTATTCACCATAACAAATATATCAAACTCCACACGTTGTATCCGATGCCTTAACGTCCAGTGTCCGGGGTCCCAATTGCGCCCGTTTAGCGCTTCCAAACCCACCAAGTAGATACCCCCCAAGAAGATGACTAGTTCGTTGTTTGTGGCTATTGTTTGCCGTCATCAAAGACGCCTCCGCGCGCCACATGGCGTGTCTCCTTTTCCAACAAAACAAATTAGCGTTCTCATCTGTCTGTCGATGCATTTCTAGACAGACAGACCGCGCGCGTCGTCACGTCCGACCACGATCGTGTGGAACGGCCATGCGCCGCTGGGTCGTTAAGATTGGTACCGGCGCCAACTGTTACAAACCTGCACAAAAAGGCGCATAAAAAAGTTAGGAAGCGTCGTTTTTTGTGGTGACCCCGCAGGGATCAGTAGGTTTCGACCCACGGCCACGTTGTGCGGCGCTCGCTGGAACGAACGTGGGTGACCGCGAAAAATGACACAAAGAAACACGGAGCCTCTGAGATCAAGGCCGACAAATTGCTGGACTGTTACAGCGATACTAGGCGGTAGGTCAGTTCGATCTGATTAACCGAGATGCGAACGGAAAAAATGAAATTGGAGCGGACAGGTGGTAGGGGACGTGTGAAAAGCTGGATGAAGAAGAAAATGAGTATAGAGCAGCTGAGGCGGCTGGCAGCTGTCGGCGCGGAAAGTCCGAAAGTTTCGGTTCTGTCCCCAGAGAGAGGCATGATTTAAGGTCTTCTGGGAGAATGGTTCCATGGGGCACTGGACAGAAAAGTTCTTCTTTCGGACAACTTCTTTGACGGTCCAGAGACAAAACTTAGCAGCTGTCTTCAGATGAACTGAGGACATAGTGTAAGATGTTTAATGAGGGACAGTAAAACAGCTATGGGAGCGTTTCGCAACATCGTTCTTCTGGGAATCACTTACCTATGACGTGATCCCTCAAAACCCCAACGTGGACTACAAATAAGCCAAATTGACGTCGTCGAAGGAACCTATATCTTGAAGGGAGGTAGATATACCAAATGAGATGGTACTGTCTATTTGTTTTACGTTGTAAGGCTCATGCAGCTTTTGGATAAGGTCCTAAACCTTCTTCAACGGGCGGTAAACTGATAGTTGGATCAACATGTCAAGGAACTGCTGTCAGTTGTTCAAAAAACAAGATCCGCATTCACAACAATGCTTCCAGGTTTTTTATACAGGGAACTTGAGATGACATGACCTCAAAGAGGTTCATTAAGAAACCATTGGAACTTAATGACATCGATAATGTGGATCCAGGAATGTACTTTTTGCTCATGAAATGCATGTCTGCTGACTGGGTGAGTCATAACTGGACTCGCCTGTCAGTGACTCGCTGTTTCGGGGATTTGAATCGACCTTAGAGAGCTCATTTAGAATGGGACCCTTTTTTGCCAAATAGCTTTAAGGAAAGAAATGATTAACCATTTGATGATTAACCGCTTGGATCTTAGAGATAGAGGATCATTGGTTTTCAGGACAAATAGTCTTACTACCACCTTTGTGACAAATTATGACAAAAGCAGTTAGTAGCTAATCAAACGGAACGGTCAAACTGTCCAAACGCGTGCACTTTCCAGGTTATTCTCGGAATGGGCAATTTGAGGTAACCTAAGTGGCGGAAGTGGGCCGATTGAATCAAATATTGCACTTAACGGTTCTGTCGTTAGTCAGAGCTGTCCTGGTCGTGTCATAGGACGGACGCCGAACTCTATCGGCAATTTTCGTCAGGTAGTAGAAGGGAGTTGGGGTAGTGGATTCTCAGTCTAATAGTACTTCTATGATTGTTCTGAATATGTAACTTTGTAATTTTATGTCCCTTTATTGCCCTTGGCTCTGCAGGCAAGACATTTGTTAAACATCTTATCTTATAAGAAATGCATACCAAAACCAAATAGAAAGAATTGCGCACGGGACAAAGCTTGCACTTCCTCGATAAGACCATATGACATTAATACGACGCGCTCGGTAGCATGTAATAACACATCAGTCACACAGTTCCTCGCGTGAACTTCCGCGTGACATGCCTTTAAACCCGGAATTCCTTTGGCATCGCTTTCAAGTACATCCGAATAACTGGAGTCAATTGTGCTGCGGGGAAGGATACCATTGGAGAGGCCGGCTCTTGCAAAGGCATCTCAGATGCGAGACGGCCCATTTGTCTTCCAAACAACCGCTGGGACGTCAAAATGAAAAACAAAGTCGCGGGTATTAACCCGGCAGCGCATAATCCGCGTCGGCGAAAACCTGTCCTTTAAGGTCGCCGGGACGTTTCGCTCAATCACCCGTGAAACAGACGCCGAAAAATGAAAATATTTTCAACTCCGAACGTGCGACCTTTCCACCGGCCGCCGTATTTCTCGTCGGGATCCCGCCGATCTGTGTTCTTGGCGATTCCGGCGTGGTTGTGGTTCGATCAGGTGACTGTCCGAAGCACGATCGGAGCCTCCAAGGAGCACGCGGAGCCGTTCCAGTGTCTCCAGCGCCCTAACGTCTGTCTCCATGCGTCTGCGATCTTTGAATCCTAACACGCCGCCGCTCCTACCAGCTGGCTAAGCGGCGCCGCTTGCGCTTTCCGGAACAGCCCCGCCTCCATCGATCGACTGGCGTCTCGAACCACGGACGACGACAATGAGCAACTCTCCGGTGGGAGCCGTTCTCTGGAAGAAGGGGTAGCAGAAGAAAACTGATCTTCTTTGTGTGCCGATCAGTCCCCGCGCTGGTCGTTCGGCTGGCGATCTCGCCAGCGTGCGCGCTCCTAACGGAGGCGTGCGCGCACGCTATTTGTAGCGCGCTCGCTGCTACTTCTAGTTAACTTCTGTTTACGTGGGCTCCCGATCACCTCGTGTTTTGCGCTATCGATTCCATCGCGCCGGGCAAAAGATAGCGCTCTCTCGTGCACTTTTGTGCGCAGTCCAGGACATAATGAAGACTCTGTGTTTAGGGAGTCGGGGAAGCATGGATTTCGACGACGACGCGGCGTTCTCCGGATCGGACATCGAGTCCGACAACGAATGTCCCTCGGACGACGACGGAATCGTCATGCAAGCCGTTAGTGGGTCCGAGGACGGTGGAGGACGTGGGGATTCGGACAGAGACTTTCAGGTAAGCACTTGTTCACATTCTCTCAAGCCCAATATCAAAATTCGTGAAGCTCTTTTAGTTTGTGAAAGTATCTCATTAGTCTTACGAAAAATTTACGAAAATATCGGTTTTTGCCGGGTACCGTATCATATCATTGGACATTAGGTCTTCTGCTCCAAATTTATTCTTTACTGGTTGACATTCACGAGGTTGAACGACTATCGTTTTATTGCAATCGTATCTGCATTATTTTTTTTTACATTTTTACAAAATCTACATAATGCTAACTCCTTCAAATTGCCACTCTAGCCTTTATATGTCGGAATTTAGAAGGTGACTGCAAATTCTTTTTTTCGACATTTAATAAAGGCGTTTTTGTTATTCGTGATTATGCAGAGACGTCTCTAGGAAAGATGGAAAGGGTATTCCATTTGCTGCCTATTTGAATCTTGTATCAGGATGGAAATCTTTACCGCACCACTCAACAAAGATGATGCTTAAATTGATAATTACCACGATAATAGGGAGAAAGAAACGAGGTTTCATCGGAAATTGCATTTCCTGCGCCTGATTAACCACTGATGTGTCGATCTTCTCATTCGCCAAACCGTTTTTCCAGTGTTTTTCATTGGTGAGCTTTGCGGAGGTCGTCAAGGCCGAATGTTCAAATCTCGTCTTTTTAATAGGATATTCATGCAAATGTCGCCGTTTTGATTGGATTTTACATTGCAGATGCTGTTAAGCCGTTATTTCTGTGCTTCTCTTTGCAGAACATGTACACGAAAGGTACTGACGTCACAGAAGCCTTTGATAAACAGGCATGAATGAGCTTTGGTTTTTAGCATTATGTGGACATAGGTTACATAAATAGTGGGACAGTGTGATCTTTAATAATCTTGGTAACCTAGATCTTACGTTAGTTAGTGTTATGGTACCTCTGTAAGAATCTGACGATCTACTACTTCGTTTCGACGTTGTTTATTGGCAATTTTTAATTTTTTTAGCTGTTAACGTTTCTGTAGAGAAACTCTAGGCAACTGTCGCCTCAAAGGGTTCATTTTGCGGCGCACAACGTCTGAACTTCATACATTTTTCATGCAGTAAGGCCTCCGAACAAAGGCATATGCAATGTGGTGTTCCATTGGAAATATCATATGCGTCTCAAAATGCTCGCTTCGATGGATAATAGAAGGCAAGGGGCAACAAGTTTGTTTTTGGACCATTAGATTATCATCAATGAACAGTTTCTCAAGTGACTTGGCTTCAACTTCTGGAACCTGTTTTGTTCTCTGTTGAAGGATTTTCCAATTTTGCAGTCTTCTTTCCTGCATTCAGAACTTTCGGTGTAGAACGTGTCCAAAGCTCATTCGAGCCCAGCAGCTAATCCTTCCTACTTCAGATCCTGGCGCAAGAGCAGCTAATCCCCGAGATGGAGCAGATAATATCAGACGTCAACACGATAGTGGGCCTACCTCCGACGATCTGTCGGATCCTGCTTCACCGCTTCAAGTGGAACCGCGAGAGCCTGCTGGAGAGGTACTACGAGAACACCGACAACCAGCAGAAGTTCTACAAGGACGCGGGCATTCGCTGTCCGATAACCTCGGGCGTGGGCAAGGAGCGGCGCGAGGCGGTAGCGCTAGGGACCTGTGGCATCTGCTGCGACCAGTCGGCGCTGGTGGGCCTGGAGTGCGCGCACAAGTTCTGCTCCGACTGCTGGGAGAACTACCTGACGCAGAAGGTGAAGGACAACAGCGACGCCTACTTGACGTGTCCGGCGTTCAAATGCGAGTACGCCGTCGACGACGATACCGTCTTCAGCTACTTCGCCAGCAACCAGCCCATGGAGAAGAGGTACCGCAAGCTCATCATGTACAGTTTTGTTGAGGTGCGTGCTCGTGTTCCATCGCCCAAGAAGCTAAACTTTTCATTTCAGAGCAACAGGTTGCTGAAGTGGTGTCCGGGAGCCGACTGTGGCAAGGTGATCAAGGTGCAGCACTTCGAGGCGAGGCCCGTCACGTGCGACTGCGGCATGACGTTCTGCTTCGAATGTTCCCACGAGTGGCACGAACCGGTTAATTGCCGCCTGCTGCGGCTCTGGGCGAAAAAGTGCAGCGACGACAGCGAGACGGCCAACTGGATCAACGCGAACACGAAAGAGTGTCCGAAGTGTCAGGTGGGACTGGATAATTGGCGTCACAGGGGAAATACGATATTTGGGGTTGATGGGTATCTATGGGGGCGGCATAGGGGAGCGGCCTGGGCAGAGAGAAATGGTACTGTAGTGCCTGTGGTCTGAAAGAAAAGAAAGATCGTGGTTATCCTTTCGTTTTTTTTATATTTTTGATAGGATATGGTAAGAATTTCAAATTGGGACAGTTAACTTTATTGAATGTTGCTGATAGCCGAGTTTTTTAAAAGATTTAATCAACGGATAAGACGTTCATCATGCATCCCCTTAACGAACTCCGCATGGCGATGAATGATGGGTGTGATTAAGACCCGTGCGCGGCCGTGATCACTGCTCCAGTGATCACTAACTGAATACGGGAGCGGGAGCACCTCACACAGGCGAAAGAATTCATTTGCAAATCACGTAAAATTGAGATTTCCACGATCTGTAATACTTTGATTTTCGGGCTTTCGGAGCACGTGACCAACTTTGATCTGATGAAACTAGGAATTTGCACATATATTTCAACCAGAACGCATTCCTTAGTGGTTCAGAACATCGGATTTGGAAATCAGAACGGTGTATTATAGTCAAAGACCAGAGATTCTACGTTTTTAACACAGTAGTTACAAGCTTTCAACCAGGAGTGATTCAACCATCTCTAAGCATCTCTTTTCAGGTAACGATCGAGAAGGATGGCGGCTGCAACCACATGACATGCAAGAATAGTGCGTGCAAAGCCGAATTCTGCTGGATGTGCCTTGGCCCATGGGAACCGCACGGCTCCGCCTGGTACTCTTGCAACAGATTCGACGATTCCGCCGCCAAGCAAGCCCGAGACGCGCAAGAACGATCGAGAGCAGCGTTGCAGCGGTACCTCCACTACTACAACCGTTTTATCAACCATCAGCACAGCTTGAAGCTTGAGAATAAGGCAAGTCCTCTCCGGAAGCAGGATCGAAACATGCAGGGCTTTTAGCTTTACTCGATGGTGGAAAACAAGATGGAGCAGATGCAGCAGGCGAACTTCTCGTGGATCGAAGTTCAATACTTGCGGAAAGCGGTCGATGTGCTCGGAGAATGTCGTCGAACGCTGATGTACACTTACGCCTTCGCCTACTATCTCGAACGCGACAACCAAACAGTCATATTTGAGGATAATCAGAGGGATCTGGAGCATGCCACGGAGCAGCTCAGCGAGTTCCTCGAACGCGATCTCGAGAATGAAGATCTGGTCACGCTCAAACAAAGGGTGAGTCCACAATTCTGTGAAGTTTATCTATCTATCTTAATTTTGCTCTGCATTGCGTACACTATGTATGACCTATGGTTGACCAAATCCTTTGTTTCGAGCCTTCTATACAGTAGATCATAGAAACATTGCCTAAGATGGTCCCTCCTTTACGAATTTCTGCGCTCCTCGCAACTACTCATTACTATCCCTCAGCGTAGCGGTACTTCCTGCTATTACGATAATTAAGCCCTGCAAGGGAGCATCCGCGTGATTCTTCACTCTCATCTTTGGTTAGCGATCCATTCCAAGAATTGTTGTCCCATGCCTAGCCAAACATTACTGTTGTTCCCACAATTTTTTATGTCAACATCGACAGGGAAAAGACAGGAACGACTGTGACAAGATCCTGTTGACGCAGTGGGACTTTTCTTTTCAAGTGATTTTCCATAGTAGAGATCAAGCATTGAAGCATCAGAGCAGTAGCCCGCTGGTCCCTTCCCTTAAGCACTAGTAATTAAACATCGCCGGCTTGAAGTCGCTGTTTAAGACTCATATGATCGCTACGTTCCAATCTTCGACCCTTAAGAGTGATTGCTAGGTTTTGCTTTTATTTATAGAGGTTCCACTTGTACAATTACTCTGGGAACCCGTTCCTTTAACGACCACTCGCCCATTAGATATTAAATATAGAAAATTCCTTACAATTTTTCAAAATTTCGACTTTTTTATTCTATATTAGGTCCACCATGGCAACGATTCTTGTTAGTTCCCCAAATCTACCCCTCCTCCTTTCCAAACCCGTTCCTTGCTCGTCGAGATCTTCTAATGACGTCATAATTACTGTTTTGCATTTCAGGTCCAAGACAAGTACCGGTATGTGGAGCAACGCCGCCAAGTGCTACTCAAACACTGTGCCGAGGGCACCGAACGGGACACGTGGCGGTACACGGTCCAGTTCTGAGCCCCTCCTTGTTATTTGTTACACGTTCTTCCCCGTTTGCCTCTTCCCATTTGCACAAATCATCGTCACTCACCAGCAAGACCAGCGCCATCCGACTGTCTTTTTGCTCCTTTTTTTTGTACAGAAATGTATTGATCTATAGAGAAGTAAAGTGATTCGAACACAAATAATTTACACACTGGGTACACGGACACCGAGATTACACGACTAGTCTCTGTTCAGTGGCTACTTGGCTGCAGTAGGCTCATGGGGAAGGAGCTTTATGGCCGTCTGCCACTCGCTGTGGTCCTTGAAGCGATGCACGGAGGTCATGTGGTGTTCGATGTTTGATTTGGTGGCGTAACCACAGATGATGCACTTGTAGCCGACGGTGCCGTAGCGCATGTTTCCGCGCGGTTCTTTTGAGAGATCGGGCTTGACGCTGAAACGATGGGATGGTACTGTAGGCGGGGGTAAAGTCTTACCTTTCGGCTAGCTTGGCAGCCGTGAAGAAGTGTTTGGTCTTCTCCATGTGGTTAACCAACTGCTGCAGGCTCTGGAAGCGCTCATGGCACTGGAGACACGTGAAGATGCTGCAGTCCTCATTGTCCTGCTTGGAGACTCGTCGGTTCAGTTCTCGGAAAGACGATGGACGGCCACCCACGTTGGTGACCAGGCTGGATA
This sequence comes from Steinernema glaseri, assembly GCA_000757755.1. Lineage (NCBI taxonomy): Eukaryota > Metazoa > Nematoda > Chromadorea > Rhabditida > Steinernematidae > Steinernema > Steinernema glaseri. The sequence goes on from KN168129.1 coordinate 17,010, forward strand.
GACGGCCGAGAACGTCGGAAGATTGTGGCGGAGGGGTTGGGAGTGAAGGAGGAGGAACTTGGGAAGAGTCTTCACGTCTCCTTTTTACGCGAAGGTCCAGGGCGGTTTCGAGATCTAAACATTGGAGCTCTTTATATCAATCTAACTCAACTCATTGGGACACTTAAGTAGTCAGTTCTTTCAGTTGAGGGTTTTGACTCCTTTTTTACGAAAAAATGTTGCATAAACGAAAGCCTACCCTTTTAGAAAAAATTCTGCGCCTGACGGGAATCGAACCCGTGTCGATCGCTTGGGAAGCGACCATGCTAACCATTACACCACAGGCGCGCAGTGCGCTCAACCGCTGCATTGCTTATTTGTAGACACGCGTGCAGACAGCAGACTGCAAAACATCAGAGAGACGGCATGTGTGTGTGCCGAGGCAAAAGCGATGACATGTGGCGGTGACGGGCGAGCGCCAGTGGTGTAATGGTTAGCATGGTCGCTTCCCAAGCGATTGACACGGGTTCGATTCCCGTCTGGCGCATGTGCCTTTTTGCGTTTTTTTTGTGAGGACCCTTTTTAGTGGTATTAAATGGAAAGGGGTGATTGATCTACCTTCCGTTGTTTCTAATTCCCTAGTAAGCTGAAGAAAAATTCACAAAGACAACCAATTGGACCATAGCACCGATTTGGATAGTTTTCTGGCCTGGTTTCCCACTACAGTACCCCCTATTCTTTCCTTACATCCCATGTAAATGTTGAAATCTGGAGGTAACCCTGAAAGAGGGCAAAACCTTGACCCATCTTGTGGCATGTCAAATCCGAAAACAAAACTGAAAAGGGCAACAAATTTGACCGTAGAACTGATCTTTTACCTTCCCCGTCACTCCTGCTGTAACATTATGACTCGTTACAACATTCTTCACTACTGAGTCACTTTAGTGATTTTTACGCTTTCGATGACTCAAGTAGGTCCCCCGGGACACCACTCAACGCCAAAGTCTTCTTTGCACCTGGCGGTCCTAAGCGACAAAGTGGCGTTGCTATGATTCCGTCAGCCAACGCCCACAGCTGGAGGAAACTTTCGCAAATCAAAGACACCGGTTGACACAGCTGCGGCGCTGAATGGCCCTATACGTCCTTTCAAAGTTCAAAGCGGTGTCGACACGCAGTCACCCCATGACAAACGTCTTCCTGCAGATTTGCCCCATAGGCTAATGGTCCCTTTCATCAAAAGTGCGCCCGGACAAAAGGAAACGCGTTTGGCGCGGCTTGTCCAGCGAAGAGAGCAACTTCTTCCTCATTTCTTCGCATGTGTATTTTAATACGCGCAGCGCTCGGCTGCACGGAGGAGCGAAGTGAATGATTGATGGATTGACGGAAGGGGACGAGGCGACACCACCGCCCTCCTTTTGCCTGGGCCGTCCGCGCGGCCGCAAAACACTTCAAAACCCTATGGCCGGTGTCCCCACACACGGACATTGTTCTCGGCGGCCTGAGTACAGAGAAGCGCCGGCGGCGGTGGCGTCGTCGTATAAATATAACATTAATGGATTAGGTCCACATATCAATCACATCTCCGCTCACATCAATCATTCATTCGTTGGAGCGGGGTGCTCGATCGATTGTCTTTCTGGGCGCCGAAAACTCACTTTTTAGCGGATCCACCGGATTCGGCTTCTGACCGTTCAGCGGCCGCTTTAGGGAGTCCACCTGCCGGGCGAGCCACTCGATGGGCGACGACTTGGACGTCGAGGGCGAAGGAGCCGCCTGCGCGGAGGGGGAGCTGGAGACGCGGAGCACGTTGACGTCGTCCACGGCACGCTGAGGATTCGCCTGCTTGCGACGGCCCATTGTTGCCGAATTCGGGGTGAGCAGGGGGCTCTTCTGAAAAAGGAGCGCGAGTTGAGCCAGAGTACTTGGATGTGTGCATCGAATTGAAGGGGCATCGATCACCGCCTTCGCTGGAGGCGAGCATGGACAGATTAAGGGGCTAGCCCGGAGGAGCGGAGGAGGCGCGCATGTCGTTTGCGAATCAATCAATCAATCAAACTAATGCTCATAGACTGCCACGGCGCGGCCGAGCCCCTCCCTCTCGACATCCCCTTATGCGTTCCTCCGGGGCCGCGCCTATCCATCGCGATTGTTATAAGTGGGCAGACGGTGCTGGAGCCGGGCTGCTGGGTAAGAGGGGTCGGTGCGCGAAAGCGAAAGTGTGACTGACAGCCTAGTGATGCGATTGACGGCCGCAACGCCGTTGGCAAAACATGCGCGAAAGGGGGCGGGGCTTTCCCGGGGCGACACGGAAACTTGGACTCCTGGTGGGCCGTTGTCCTCCGCCCTGCGCAGGACAACGCCAAGGAACGTGTGTGGGTATGTGTTTCTTTAGGTTATTGGGATCTGCGGAGACCTTAGTAGCACCCTTATGTCCTTTGGAGAACCGTGTGACGGAGAAAATAGTGGATGTTTGGGTTTCTCTGATGTGGACCTAGGGATGACTTCAAATCCTTAAGAAATGCTCATAAGGTGTATATGCTCTTTAAGAATTTACATTATATAATTTATTTGAAAATTTGAGCTACAGTAGATCTCAGAGAAGCTGGCCCGGGTGGACGAATGGATGTTTCGACCACATTAGAAATTCCATCAAGGGCTAACCACGAAACACCTAATTTCGACATCTGCATGAATAGCACACAGAAATTGTGATGTGTGGTTCCAGTGGGGAATCCAACAAAAAATAAAAGAAGTGGCGTTCCTAGATTAGGTGTATTTCTAGCTTACTAGATACCCGTTCCAGAGGAATTCCTTATTAGTAGGGCGACGCTCACGGTTTAAAGATTAGACCTTTGTGAGGTCCTCAGATTTCTCGATCAAATCTCTTCAGAAGAACGTGGCCAACAGTCACCGATCTCTTCCAAACGGAAAGAAGGAACTAATCCTCCCTCACAGAGGGCAATGTTTACCGGGTCCAAACCGATTTGGGAAAATCTCGTATTTTCACGTTGCGATCGAGTATCCACTCAATCGGATCATATTTCTCAAAGCGAGCAGAATATAAATATGGTTGTGCAGCATGGACTTGGAGGGGTAATTTCACCTCCTCGTTATCCTTGCTCCTAAGTTAAAATATCCGTGGAAGTGGTTCTGGTCCATTGTAAACGCCTCCTAATCCTACAGGGTCCTAATCATACAGGGAGCTACAACCTGTAGCGACGTAATTTTGGCGGAAGGAGATTGGAAACAATGTTTTGTTATCCCAGTGGGATATTTAGGCCAAGTTAAAGTCACCTGTTCGATTCTGAGCAAATGATGACCAGGGTTACAGAGCATGGGTCCAAAGACTAGTTATCCACAAACCGGAAGTTATTTTACTACTTTGAGTATCTACGGGATGTCACACATGTCTCGACATCCTTGGCTTTCACAAGCGCCGATACAAGTGTGATATCAACAATATAAAAAGAAGAACCACAACACCTGGGAGCCCCATTCTTCAGATACCGGTTCCTCGAAGACCGAGGGAAACCAAGTGGGAAACCCTAAAACCAGGCACGCTTACGAATCCTTCGGAAATCGAGCAAACAACGTCCGTCCGGCAAGCAGGACCGCTTTTTGGGTGATGCGATTGAGAATGTTTGTTTGCCTGCTGGTGGTGGTGTTCCCATAATGTGCGTAGAGCGTCGGAGCCGAAATGTGCCGTCTATAAATCAGAGACAAAATGATGACTGAGGGGATGGGGCGAAGGCGCCGAGTCGGGACAAGTTATCGAGACGATGATTTATACCGTAGTTGGCGACCGGCTGCGGCGGGGGCAAACAAGCGAATCTTCTTCAGGCGCGCGCGCGAGGCGATTTATGGCTGCACGTGCAACCTGCGATTTGTCAAAAGTCAATTGAGCCGCGCGGGATGGCCACGCCGAAGGCCGAAGGCAGGATGTGGATTTGGAGTAACTTGCGCCGTGACGGAGCGACGGGATGTCTTCTGATTGATATCATCAGTGTTTGTGAGAAATGGACGACTGCTGATCAACACATAGATCACTCAAAGAGTGTCACGAACACGGTACGCCGGGCTACGGCGACGCCGAGCTGGCGGCTCACCAAGTACACAGGAGCATAAATTTGCGGACAAGAGCGCGAGGAGAGCCGTAAAGGGACGCGGAATCGTAAACGTTACAGTGGTGGCTCCCCAAAGGCGATGATGATTCGTGAGAACGTGGCGGGCACGGCGGCTCTGCAGTGACGAAACGATTTTAGTGCTAGGTGCCAGGGTGGAGGCAGCACCTTTCCTCAAAAGACGCGATTTCGGTTCTTTCTTTGTTTGGGTTGGTCTCATGGAAGCATTCTGATGACGCAGTCTCCTATCTGATGATCGGTGACTCAATGAGAACCGACAGTAATGGTCCATTAGAGTGGGTATAAGCACTACTTTAGTGGGCATTCTAATAAAATAAGGGCAAAATAATAAAACGTCTTGATGCTTGATGGCTGGAAATTGAGAGGATACCGCCTGGTATTCCAGGCGGTATCCTCCGTATTGTGTCAGAATACCGTATCAGAAGGGCAACCTCGACAAACGTGGAAAGTGCAATATCTCTGGGCAAAAGACCACAGAAAGTAGCCTTTCACTATTCAGTGAATGAAAAAGCGCCAATTGTGGCCTGGAATATGGAAAGTTCATTTCATTGTCGACGCGATTCAAACGATTCCGATTCCAGAGCCATGTCCGGCGATCCCAATGCTTCGCGTGATCTCTAGCTTCAAAATTGACCACACGGAGGAGCGATGTTGCAAAGAACCTTAAAAGATTGGCACCTATCTTGGCCTCTAATGGAAATTAGGAGGAGACCCTTATCTTCGGTTCTTCCTGGCATGATCTCCGTTTTTATCATTTTTTGCCACTTCCGTCCGTTCATTCGGGAGATCTCCTATCTGATTGTTAAATAGCGCCGATATCCCCCATTCACCTCCATTACTTCCACCAGAGTCGCAAAGGAATGCCGCCGTCGGCACTAAAAGGACAACGCCGCCGAATATCACTCCTAATGGCTCCACTTCCGACTTAATGCCTTCTGCAGCAACATGGCCCGTAATCGGTTGAACTTTTCCGCTTCCTGTCGGGCCACTTTGGGATGTCGGGAGGCGTAAAAAGCAAATTTGATTTTTAGCGGAGAAGGAAGTTCGGTTCTGGGAAGGCGATAGGCCTCGCATGGGCCTCTTCTGACGTCAAGCTGCGTGAGATTCAATTGGAATGGAATACGTACGTGACTGCTAATTTTGGCCGGATTAGTTAATCCGCATTATCGGTGAAATTTGCCAAGGACAAACGGCTGTAATTGCGAAAAGAGCTTTCTTGACACCGGGAGGGACAACCACAGAGTAGAACGTCGATCGTAGGACGCTTTTGTATAGTTTGAAGGGATAGAAAACCGTGGGAATGGCTTTGGCTTCTAGTCCTTTCATTTAATTGTGATCATTTTATTACTTTGAAGTCCCAGAATATCAAATCTAATTGGAAATGTTGAGGGAAGTAACGGCTGGAGTCATAGAAGTTCAGTTGGATGCAATCTAAACAGATTCTTGGGAATGGGAATGGCTTGGGCTTCTAGTCCTTTCTGGCTGCAGAGTAATCATTTGCTTACTTTGAAGTCCCAGAATATCAAATCCAATTGTCAAGGAAATATTGAGGGAAGGGTGGAGTCATAGAAGTCCAAAGAGATACAGTATAAACAGAATCCAGAATCCCGTCATTCTAGCACGATGTGGAGCACCAACACCCAAACACAGAAATCACTTTACCAAATGAGTCCCCTCGTCCCCTCCTACCGTAAGACCGCAAATAAGCGAACCAACTCGAGTTAACAAAAACCTGTCCGCCTCTCTCAGGATTTGCGTGCGGCTCTGGCCTCGGCCTCCTTCCCCCTTCGACTGACGGGTACGGATGATGGATGGATGAACGATAATTGGGACACACGCAACGGAACGAACGGCCCTCGCCCTGTGTTTCTCGCCGGCAACAACGCGGCGACGACTGGGATGATTAAGGAGCAGGCATGTCCGGCGTCGCCGCCGCTTCTCCCGGCGCGTATCGACCGCGGAGTTCATCGCTTTATGTATTAATATTATGTACAACAATAGATTCTCGGGGGACGGCTAAAGCTCGAGCTAATTAAGGGGATAAGTCGGGCGACGGGCCCCCTTAAGTGGGGATGCGGAAGAGCGGCGCGCAAATGAAGTTGAAGACGAACTTGAAGGCGAAGAAGACACGGGACCACAACCGGCTTCGGTCGGCTTTCACGCTGGTGAGTCGCAGGTGCCGGAGCTGCTTGTTCTGGTGCATCTGGAATAGGGTTAAGGTATACTTCTTCCAAGGTGAGGGTCATTCAGAAGCCCGCCGAAGTCAAGTCTTACCTGTTTGCACGATAAACACTCCAACAGGAGAAGCTTCATCTGTGCTGGCGATCGGAAGATCGGGTAGTTGTCGAAGTAGCCGACGAATCGGACGACATCGCCCTCCTCCAGAATCTGAGCGACGTCATGGAAGGCGTGCTGGGCGATCAGTAGGACAGAGCTTTTACTGCTACTAATGACCCTTTCGCCGTAGGGCCCGGCCACCTCCAGCTCGTAGGTGTACACGTTGTGTGACGTCAAACTGCACAGATTCGGGCTAAACACAAGCTATGATACTTGGGGACCGGTTGAAGAAGAAGTATCGCTTCCATGGAAGACCCCTCACCTGATGCCAGTGTTGGTGTCAACATCGCCTCTGTCGCTGTCGTAGAAGCAGCGCATCGTTTGGCTTAGGGAATCGGGCATGTAGTCCAGGAGACTCTCGAAGGAGTTGTCGATTCCTATGATCCTCACGGACTGGATGGATCCTCTCCAATTGACGGCGGTCCCCTTCAGCTGGCTACAGTCGATCTGCTGCTTCACCGTCGAAGGATCGGTGAAGGCGCAATGCTGGTGGAATTTGGACCACGTCATGTTGGTGATGTCGGCGTGGGCGTCCTGTGCGATCTGGCCCTGGTACAAGAAGCTAATGGACATGAGCAGCAGGGAGAGGTAGACGCAGAGAAGGACCCATTTCCGCTTCTTGGAGTCACCGGCGAAGGCTGAAGGTGGAACAAATAAGGATTGAAAATGAGTGGAGTAAATTAGGTGCTGCCCACGATTGCACAAGTTATATCGGTTATAGGACTTTTCAGTCCCGGACTTTTCAGTCCCGCTTTCAAAA
>AZBX01001210.1:0-24049 GCA_000757755.1 Steinernema glaseri
GCCTCGTTCACCGGCCTTATATATGCTGCAAACGACCGTGCGTTCATTGGACAGACAGAAGACGCACACTTGTCTCATTTGTCAGGCACAGTAGGATCAGTTGAACTGCAGACCTCTTTGGACAGACGTAAAGACAGTCTATCTCACAGAGACCGAGCCAGCCCTATCTCAAACAGAAAATCCTAAGGCCTCAATTGCATACGACCGTACACATGATATCACCAGCCTTCCGAACACCCTAACCCACAAGGTACAAAATTTTATGAGGGAATATCCATAACAGTGGGTTTATTGTCAACAAAAATAACAACAAGTTCATAACTGCTCTTCCGCCTGTGTACTTTCTTAAGCAGTGGTCCTAAAACAAAGAATTTTACTCAATCGAAATGTGAAAATAGCACCTACTTCTTGGCGCGCTCTTGACGGAGAACAGCGGCATATGGGTTCAGGGCATCCATGAGCTTGGCGTGCTTCAGGGGGTTGCGGTGGACCTTGTCGTGCTTGTGGACGACGTCGGTCTTGTGAACGACAGCCTTCATGATCTCTTCGGAGCGGATGAGACGTTCGAAGTCGGTGTTGGTCATCTTGGCGGTGGGGAGCTTGAATCCCTTCTTGACCTGCGAGGCCTCGGTGAAGGTTCCGAAAATGGCGTCGAGCTTGCGGTAGGCGGACTCGGTCCAGATGATGAAGCGTCCAACGTTTCCTCCGGGGGCGATCTTAAGGAGGTTCAGGCGCTCAACGGGGAGGAGGGTAACTCCAGGGATGTTGCGGAAAGCGCGGCGAAGTCCAACGTCGTTGTTGTAGACGACGACGGGTCCAAGCTTCTGCTTGTGGCGGCGGTTACGCATGGTACCGCGTCCAGCTCGGTGGCGCTTGGAGGCAACGACCTAAAACATTTGTGTCAAACTATTGTCCGTACAATCACCGCTCTCACCTTCTCAACATCAGCCCAAACGTTGGAGCTCTTCAAGAAGGCGACAGCATCCTTGGTCTTGGTGAGGCTCTCAACCTTGTCGCTGACGACGTATGGGATCTCCGGGACCTGCTCGATCTTGTGGCCACGGGCTTGGACGAGAGCGGGCACTCCAGAGGCGGCAATAGCCGAGGCGACGGCATAACGCTTCTGGCGGATGTTGACAAGGCGGTGCCACTTGCGGTAGACCTTCAGGGGGGCGAACATGCGACCACCACGGCACATGTTTCCGAAAGCACCCTGGCCGGAACGGTGGGTACCGCCACCACGGACACGGGGAATACGGGCGACGGCACGTCCAGTACCCCAGGATTCAGCAGAAGTCTGGTGACCTAAACGCAAACAGTAAAAAGTGAATGGACGCAATAAAACGACTCACCAGCCTCCTTGGAAACTCCTTCGGCCTGACGGCGGTTCTTGCGGACCTGATCGAAGACGGTGCTGACGACATCAGGGCGGATGGGAGCGGAGAACACCGCGGGAGTCTTGACCTGAACCTCGGTGGCCTCTCCTTTTTCGTTGTACACAGTTGTTAACGGTCTAGCCGCCATTTTACCTGGAAATCTTCAATTTATGCCTAAAAACTCAGTGGGGCGCGCCAACAACACGTATTGGAGATTTTGGGATGTTTTACACAGCGGTACGGCTCACCGAAACGTGTACAGAAAGCAACACGAAAACATCAATCCTATGAAACTCCCCCAATACTCCATTTCCACAGTACAAAAATTCGAAAACCAGCATTGGGCGTCGCAGGCAGCTAAATCCCAAAAGCAATGGTGTCTTCGCACTAATCGTCGCGGGACCCACCGAAGTTCAATATTTCACTGGGTTCACTGGAAACGTAGGACGTTCGTACCGAGATTGAATCAGGTGTTGTTGGGCCAGCAATGTATGAAGACGGGAAGTGTGATGGATTTGCGAATAGGGAAGGAAGATAAGGACAACGTATGGGATCTTTCTAATCCTTGTTTTATTGGGACACTTTCAATTGAACATATCTTTCCCAATCTGCTCTCCAGTGTCCTGGACACTAAAATTGGCTACTATTGGTCAACACAAGATTACACTATACATCTGACACGGCAGAATTCCGACAAATTGACGATGCGCCTGGAAATCGGGAGAGTCTAGCAGAATTTTTGCTGTTGGTAAACCTCAGAAGTTTCGGCACTTGTCGCTCGTCGATGTGTTTTCGTCACACAAATACGAAAACAGTGCGTTCACTGTTCACTGTTTTCGCAATTTGGAAGAAGTGCGTGGAGGCTTTCGCGATTTGCCTTTACTTCATATATTAAGCCTCCGTTCAACTAATTATATCAGAATTAGTCCATGTTTATGTTGTGGAAAAGTTGCCAAATTTCTGTTCTTTACGCGGTAGTGCTAGCAACTTTCAGTGCGATTTTGCATCGAGAAGTCTTTTTTGTATTGTATTAGTTGTGAAGAACGCAAAACTTTACCCGCAACTTCACAGCCATGAAAACGAGTAAGGTCCGTCGAAACCATAGTTGAGTTTGGTAGCTTTAAGAAGGATGCTCTAATAGAACCATGTCAGGGTATCAAAAAAATCGCCTAAAACCCCAGAGACATGCCACAAATAAGCGTAAAAATGCTAAAACTAGTGGTGCGAAAGAACATGTAAAGAGACTACTCCATGACAGGAAAGTAATCTTGTTTGTATTGGTGAATGATAATCTTGTTTGTATTGGTTCCATCTTGAAAAACTTGTTATAAAATCGCACCGACAGTCACATTCACACAATTATGTTGCAACTCGCTGAGAGCGTGAAAGGAGGTCCCGTGGTGTAGCGGTTAGCACTCAGGACTTTGAATCCTGCGACCCGAGTTCAAATCTCGGCGGGACCTGTTCTTTTTTTCGCGGTTATCGAACTGATTTCACTCTGTTTCAGAAGATGGAGAATGTGCCTTTCGACTTCATCAATCGCGTCGTCGCGTTGCAGAAATCCTCCGATATCTCTGCACTACGCACACTGCACGGAAATTTTGGCGCAGTTGCCGAAGAACACCACAAGAAGCGATTCGATTGTTACTTCCACTTCAAACCGTTGGAGTCTAAATGCTTCGCAGTTGTGCAGCCAGAACCTCGAGAAGGTTGTTGTCTTCTCACATACGCAGAAGATAACGCGAAGTACATTCGACACCTTGAGATCAACATGGCGATGGTTGAACGACGTGGTCAACGTGAGGTGCGGTTTGACGATTCGGTCTTCCGTCGCCTGGGGAAGCTCGCCCGTTCAGCGGCCTATGTGACGTTGGAGCTGGGAAATCGAGGAGACTGTGAGGATGTCGAAAAATTTTCGAATATCGCCACGAAACTGGTTCATTTGGCCCCTTATTTTAACGAACTCAGTGCAGCTGTGGGGAAGACAAGTCGCGGATTTGAGGCCCTCGCCTCGAAGGTGCTCACCTCCGACAGATTACGCGCCATTACCATCCAAGCTCCACTCTGGCACAAGAAGTTTATCGGCGAGCTCCAAACAGTATTCTTCAAAGCCTCTTGCGAACTTCTTATTATTGAAAACCGACAGTGGAGCATTGTTCCAGGGATCGTCGATAAATGGTGCGCAGGGAATGACCGATACGAGAAGAAGTTTGTTTGTGCACACGGAAATCCGAATGTGGACTTGTCCGAGAGGTTCAAACGTCAGTTCAGCTTCAATTGGAAAGGATACGACTATCCACAAGCAATAGGGGATCTACAGATACCGCCGTGGACTCGCGAGCAGATAGAAGACAACATTCAGTTTGAGTATAATCCAACTGCCCGGTTCTACTGCCTCGAGCACCCGAAGATCCCCCATCACTTTGCCTGTTTAACACTCGTCATCGATTTGGACAACATACTGGACGAGTTCGACGACGTTCAGGGCGAGTTTGAGCAGTTGGGACGAGACGAGGATGACTACAGTGATTTTTTAAAAGAAAAAGTGGCGGCGATGGGAGAGGCCGACTTCGCTTCCCGAAGCCATTTCTATTACCTCTTCTTTTGCTGAATGGAATTATGAATGTACTTATAAATCACTATATTCTGGTATATAGCTTTGATCTGTTGTGGGACAAGGTCTGCTTCCACTCAACGAATCATTGCTCAATAGAGGAGCTGCTGTTACTCAAGAAGTTCAGGGCGTTCAGTTCTCGCAAGAAGTTTGAGCTTCTGAAGGATGCAAAGTCGTTTGCATTGAGTGGAAAGCGTCTGTCTGAGAATATGCTTTCCTGTCTGTCTAGACAACGGATAGACTCCACATACACCTGCAACGAGCATGAGTGGTGCCCAGTCCGGTGCTTTGAGAGTGGTCGGAAGGCCGTGTGCACGTGCGCACTTCGTCTGCAGCTTTGGCGACGCGGAGGCAACTAGGCGACGCCATGATTCAGTTTCTAATCCTCACTGTCGTCGCTTCTGCCCTTGTGTTCTACGGCGCTCTACTTTGCGGAAAGAAGGTAAACTACGGTTTATAGCTGTTCTTACAGTATTATTTCTCAGAAGACGAAGCACAGTGCGATACAGTCCTCAAGCCCCGAAGAGTCGAAGGTGCCCGATGTCAGCAAGATCGGCGTTAAGAGCAGAGAGTGCAATGCGAACGCTGGACTCGGTGATGATCCAAATATTGTGAGCTTCAAGTTCGATAAAACGCAAACCCAGACCCAAGGATCGTAAGTTTGTCGTTCATGCGGATTCCCCACAGTAGTTACCTTATGCTTTCCTCAGAAACAAGGACGTGAGTGGCAAACAACCACAAGTTCAAGTCGTTACAAAGGTTGTAGGGCAGCCTATTGCGAAAGATGCTGTGAAGAATGCTGTAAAGGATGCTGCGAAGGATGCTGCCGTGGAAAAGCGTGGCGCCAGTCCTGGAGGGCCGAAGACTTCTGTGTCAAAAGTGAATTCCGCTGCACCGACCGATCTGCGTTCCATCGTCATGGAGGTAAGTGAAGCACTACAGTGAATTGCATCACCACATTACTGTAGAATAATGTGAAACAAACGAATCAGAAAGATAAGGAGATGGAGAAGAAAGAAAAGCAACTTCCTCAAAATGTTGAAACAAAGGCTGCCGAAAGTAATGCGGATAAAACACAGCGCAGTGCGGTCCTCTCTCGGAAGGAGAAGAACCTTTCTCGAAAGGAGAAGAAGAGCTGTAAGACCCAGGATAAAGAGAAGATGAAGAAAGAAAAGGAAAACCTTCAGGATGCTGAGATGAAGGTAATCGGGAACAACGCGGATAAAACGCAACGTACTGTGGTCCTCTCTTCAAAAGAGAAGCAGAATTGTGACACACAGGATGACAAATCAAAGGAAGAATCGAAGAAGTCGAATAAATCAAAGAAGAGGAAGGCAGGAAAAGGACATCTCGACAAAGGATCTGACGATGTAAGGCGATCCTTTAGACAGTAGTCAATTTCTCCATTTTTCAGGTAAACACTCAAACCGAGGCGAGCATGACGCAGGAGGAGAACGGGAAAAGCGTGAAGTCGTTGCTTCAACTGCCAACTCAATACGGCAGCACTAGATCATTGCTCTAATTTGGAGGTCAATAAAATGATATTTTCGAAGATGCCGCTAACACTTCAGGTCAGCGCAGAACTCACACGGGCCGTTACCTCGGAGGAGCTTATATCGTCAGATCCTTTGTGGAGATGTTCTTTACCTGACATGAATTGGGTGATCGAGGTCCGAGATTGCGCGTAGAAAATCTCGAAATGGATCTGTTTCGCAAAGCTGGAAAGAACAAAACATTGAACTCTTGTAGTGATGGGAGTGTGGGGGGACTGAAGACTCTCTTCGTTGTGGTTAACTTCTACTGACATTAAAAACCTCTGAAAATGACTTCTAGTGCCGCTTTCCAGAAAGATACACGGGTAAGCCGGAAGTTATATGAGATAAGTTGGCGTTCATTGAGGGGACTCTGTACATATGTATGTTCTCTGCGTTGTGGTTCTACAATAATGAAAGGAACTATGGTTCAGCATGGTCAGTGATACCGATCGAAACTCGACTCGAGAGGAATTTTCAACCAAAATCGGTATCACTGGCTCAATTTTTCCTGGTAGTACATATTCTAGAGCCTCACTTCCAAAATCCCCTCTTTTCCTTACAGCCCTGCACTCTGGTTCAATGTTCTCTAGGAGAGAAGAAGAGTATGCCGCTCTTTCGAGGCGCTTTATTGGATTTGCGGTTGCAATGGAGCATCTATTGACGGTGGCAACGTGAAACTAGATCGCGACCGCTTCATAAATTCGCTCTCGAAATATAATTCGTGTCGACAACCGCGACGTGGATTGCGCCACGCGAGGACCGGTCCCGGCGATGTTGTCGACGCTCGAATATTGGCGCGGGAACGCTGTTGCGACGAGGGATATCACTTCGGCGAACCGTTCAGCGACTGTGTACACATGTCACAAACCGATTGCTACCGGCGATCTTTGCCTACCGTAGTAGACCAACACGGTGGGTCCCTCAAGTTTGGTGGTTTCTTACGGTTTCAAATTTAGTATCACTCATATATTTCTCTTTTTTGCAAAAAAAGCGAATGTTTTTATATAAGTTTGTAGTATATAGAATCGGCACTGCCCTGTACACATTCAATGTGGGGGAGGAGCACCCTTTACTTAAAACTAATCGTTTCGAAAGGAAATTTTGGAAGGGGACGTGGAAAGGTACTTATTACATATGTCACATATGTTAGCTTCTTCCTACTCGGCTTAGAAGCCGTGGAAGCAACTGGAAGCCGTGTAGGAAGAAGCATGACAATGTGCATCAATTTAATCCAGGTAGTAACCACGGAAAGAAACGTCTTCAAACATCTATTTTTTTCTTACATATGGTCCTCCTTATTGCAATTTTTCTTTTTAACATTTTCTGCCAATGTCTTACTGCCCCTTGAATGCTCTTAAATGGAACTCGTTGACAAATTTCCACCTGTTAACTGTCTCCTCTCCTTCTCTTGGCAGGACGACACACGTCAAACAGCGACCTTGACACTAAATTGCTTTTTGACAAATTGAGTTTCGACGGAAAGCGAAGAAAACGCGGCCGTTTGTTGTCACGCTTTCGAACGGTGCTCCTATTGATTGATAGGACGTTGTTTGGACGCCTATTTGGGATGCAAAATTATACGGTTTGTCCTTATTAATGGGCACTGCGACCGATGGGCGGTTCGTCGATGGCGGAAGACGGACCTTTGTGGATTTAATGTGTTGCGGTGCTAACTTTAACTTGCGGTGCTAGCAGCTGTTGACCTTCTGGCATAACCTCGGTCAGCAGTGAATCGACAGAGGCAACTCTCAGGCCTACAACGAGCGTATCGCCTCATGACCGTATCTGCAAAAGAGAAAGCTGCAATCTTAGCCCTTCCAATGGAAATGATACACAACAAATTCTTGCAGCATACCTAACTTTAAAACAGTTGCGTCAATTACTTTGAGGACTTGGATGTTACTTGTGGTCGTAAAAGTGTATGTGGAAAGTGCTAAACCCAAAAAACCTGAAGTAGAAATCAAACGGCAGAATAAGTTTTTACAGACTGGGTTGGAATCTTCTGAACTCTTCGGTCTCTTGAAATTCTTCGAAATCTCTTAGGTCATTTGTATTAATTGGACCAGAATTGATGTATTGACGCCTAGAAGCCTTTCCTCATATTCCATCGTTTCCTTTCTGGAACACTTTTTGTTGTTAACGGATTCAAGCGTCCAAGCTTATCCTTTGAACGACCCATATAACAACCCTCCAAATGCTTTTCATTGTCACAAAGTATCTGTTTCTGCGGCGAAAATAACTTTTTGTAGTGCTTACCACTTTCTGTGGTAAACACTCAGAAGAGCTAATTCCCATGGCTATTTCTATTTATAACACTAATTCAATCAGTACAGATGTAGTGGCTCGGATATTTTGCCCTTTTGTCTTTTTTGTGTCGGCTCTCTAACGTACCAATTTGACGAAAAAACTTCAGCCATTGAACACAGTTATTCCCTTTCCCAGATCTCTCTTTAATCCCGGCCGTGCAGAACACCTCTTGACAGTCTTTGCATTCCGAATTGCGTCCGTTTTCTCCCCATGAATAGCTAACGAGTCAATTAACTGCTCCTCGGCACTATTGTCTCCAAACTGGGACCCACTCGAGGAATCGTAATCTCACCATTTGTCTTTTTCTGCTCGGGACTCGTGCCAATCGATAATTAACAATTTTCGTGAAGAGGGCACCCTAAGGCTGATGAATGTCTTAATTGCAACCGAGAGGACAAGCAGCAGAATTGTGGCGGAATCGGCAATTTCCCCTCCGCAGAGACATATCGTGGTGATTGGGGGCTGCTGTGGTCCATCTGGAAGTGGACGTCGGCTGCCAGATGTTCCCGGCGGTGTTTGTTCGTCATTTGCATAATTTGAACGCTGCTCCATCGAAGTTGCGGCGACGAGTCCGGCTCAATAAAATGCAGTTTTTGTGCCCGCAGAGTGGGCGATGGTGGGCCAATTTAGGATGTGTCTTCCGGGTCGCCGTTTGAAACTTTGAATGACTTGTTTCTTGTGCTTCTTTGCATCGTATTTCTCAATGTTCTTACCCACTGTTTGCAAACACTTTTGCCTGTTGCTCCGTTACGTAACATGTAAAAGCCGGCACGTGATTCTACCCGGTGTTAGGGTATTTAGAACAGCTCCTCGGGTCACAGGTCAGGTCTTAGTTCCCGTTGATTTAAACTACTTAATAGTTTCTTATAATGTAAGAACAAATTAAATTTAACCACTTTCACCACCATCAAGAAAGGAGACCGTGTTGCAAAGCATTGGATTTAGCGACAGCACTTTTTAAGAGGGCTTTTTAAAGCACCCTTTATTCTGAATTATATCATAATTCAGAATAAACCTATTGAAAAGAATCATACCGACTATAAGTACACTTCGGAAGGACGTACATTCGCTTACGATCATGCCACGCTGAATATACGCGAACTCGTCAGATCTCGCAAGTCAAACGCTGAATATACGCGAACTCGTCAGATCTCGCAAGTCAAGCGTACGCGAACTCGTCAGATCTCGCAAGTCAAGCAGCGTCGGGCCTGGTCAGTACTTGGATCGGAGACGGCTTGGGAATCCCAGGTGTCGTAAGCTTTTTGTTTTGTTTTTTTTCCTCAAACGACGCACAACGATCTGCTGCACATATTTAGCATCAAAAATCCGTCCAAATGAACGGAAACACGCCCAGCACCCCGTGGTTCTTCTAAAGATTTATGTTGCTGAAAAACGCTCTTTTATGTCTAAAATGGCCCACTTATTCGACAGCTAGCGCTCTTATTCTTTTTGCAACGTGTTCAGTACCATTAACTGCCCCTAATATGTTCTAGAGAAACGTTGACACTTTGCAACAAAATTATGAAAACTTTTTGTTATAATAAAATTAAAAGGAAAATTAAAGTCCGATGTTCGGGAATCCCGGACTCCGTCTTTGCCAGACGACGTGGCGCCTGTTTCAGAGTGGCGGCGCACTACGCGATCTTTGTCGTAAGCAAACAGCTGACTTCCTCCATTCTACGTCGAAGCACTCAACATCCCGTTGCGCTATTTTCCCACTCCGTTTCCCACCCACATCGGTCACAGTCCATTGCTCTAATTGAAAAATCCGATTAGCAACCCTCAGTTGTTTTTGTACTTTCGCTAAATCTGGGACTTGTCCAAACCAGTTTTAACTAGTCGGTCACCAGCAGAATCATCGGAATTTTTAAGTTTAGTAGTACACGACGCAAATCGTGCGCTTATTAGTTATTAGGTATGTGACAGATGTAGTTTAGAAGGTAAGACGTCAAAGTACTGCTTAGGTAGAAAAACTGGTGAGGTTTAGAAGTTAAAATGCAAGTATATAAAGGGCGAAACACGAAGTCGTTTATGGAATTTGGGGCCTTAGTTTCACCATCATTTCACCACATTTCGCCAAACTTGCAATTTTCTGGAAGCGTATTGCGTGCGGTCACCACCCGCACCCCCACTTACTCGATCTGCAGCACTCCCCTTTCGGCGCAAAATCAATTTTATTCGCCCGGCAACGAACACACACGTCGACGGACGGGTTGCAGCCGGCGCTGCGCGTGTTCTGTTTACGCCACAGGAACGAAGAGGCCGCTCACGCGGATATCGCCACGCGACTTTTCGGTAATCCGATATGTGGGTTAAGGCCGGCGGAGAAGTTCGTGGTGGGCACGCCGGGGCGACAATGGAGTGGAAGCGGCCGATTGTTTGTTTGGAAGTCGCTAATTTGTTTTCCGCGCCCCTCACGAAGAAGTCCGCTCGCTCGCCTTGTGGGACTTTGCCGGTCGGAGTTGCGTCGTTGGAATTTGCCGGCAATCTCCGGCTGTCCTCTTACTTTATGCCCGTTCCCCCCTCAAAGTGTGGACATAGATTGAACCTGAAAGGAGCTCGAAAAAGACGATCTTAATACGAATCTCAGCTTAGTTCAACCCTCATAATATTTTTTTGTTGAATATTTTATATTTGAATCAATTTTCTATGGAAAGTGTCTTATTCTAACCGCACTCATCGTCTCATTGCTTTTGGGTCTCATCGATTATCACGTCGCTAAAACGGTATTTGACGGGAAACATCGGTTTTGCGTGTTCCGTAGGAAGCAGATGTTAGCAACACCATATTTTTTGGGTGGTGTTGGCCGCTGACTGTGTCGGGTTTTTCGAGGCATTTCGTCGTGGACAAAAAGTTTTAACTCAACAACATGGACTGGACTTCTCTTTCCATATTATAACCAGCGTCGTCTTCGCCTAAAGTCGCTTTGAAATCCTACTGGCGACACCGCCATCCAGACGACAAACGCCGTCCTCGTCTCCTTTGAATAGCGTGCGTAATTGCGCCATCTCGCTGCTCCATTCACGGCCATCCGGTGAGTCAGGCTCCTTGTCAAGCACCGCCGCCCTTCGCCCGACCAAAAATCGAAAACATCTTCTTCGCCCCTCCGATGCTCTCCTCGGCGCCTGCAATTTCTCGGAAACCTGTTCCGCGCGGGTATTCGACGGTGTTTTCGTGTGGTAAGTGCACTTGTTCGGGTGATTTAGGGGCTTCCGTCCCTCGGCTGTTGACAGTCGTCAACTGAACGTCAGTTCTTGGACGACATTTACTAGCGTCGCAGATGCTGTGCTGGACAGATGGAGCCGTCGTGTGCGGCTTGTTCTTGCTTCTGATAATGACCGCGGAGTCGTTTAGCCGAGAGCTTCCGTTTGCCCTTGTGTTTTATGGGTCGCGCTTTAAATTGCAAAGTGCACCTTTAGCGCCACAGGCTGCTGAGTTGATCGGAAATCAGATCGATCTGGGTCATCGGCGCGGGCTTTACGATTCGAGAGTTGTTTTGTTTGCGAGCCGTTTCGGCGTGTTCAGTGGGTGGAATACAAATCCTGTGTTGGACACTTGCCAGTGGTTCCGTGGAGAAACGGTTTCTCATGGAAAAGTGGTGTTCAGTTTCAAGATTTTCATAGATATCTCCAAATTCCTTTCTAGAAAAGATATAGAGACCCCGGCTACTAACTAATAAGATTTTTACCCACTGCCTTTTCTGGTTCAGAATTATTAAAAATTCAGTAAAATTCGGTTCGTGCTTTACCGCTCTAATTTCTGATATCGCCAAATTTGTTTACACTTTCTCTTTTTCTTTTGATCAGCTGCTTCATCCTCGTGATTGAAGTTGCTGTCCGATGACGTCAAAACGCTCTCTCAAGACTGTTTTCTCGAAACTTGGCCTACTAGACGTTCTTGTCCTGGGACGACACGCCTCTGTTAATCCTAAGACGCCCACGGAAAATGTTTATGTAAAGCATGTGAAGCCGAATGTAAACGATAATATTGTGCTTCTGGAGTTTGGTTTCTTACAATCCAATTTGCAACTCTCGGTCTGTTGATGTTAAGCGTCAAACCGCCGTCGAGATGTCAAATGGCGGAAATGATTGACTAGTTCCGAATGTAGGCGAATAAAAGCTCATTTAGATTGCACTGAGAAATTCATTTAAAGAGCGAATGTCGTGCGTTTGAATTTTGGGGCGAAAGACAAAAAAATATCGAATTATTTGCAGGCACACTGTAGAAATAACAAAGTTGGGTACCATACAGCGAAAGCTGGACCGTACTCTACAACACTCTGTTGTTTATATATAAAAAAAGCAACGCAACACACCAAAAAACGACCCGAAGGACACACTCACATGTGGTTCCCATTTGGGATTCATTTGAGAAAGCTCTGTTGACAGGGAGTAGCTCTGCTTCTTTTTTATAACAATTAAATTCTTCTCCCCCTTCGACTACTTAATCTTAGGTTGTGCCACATTGATGTGGTTATTATACAGAGTTCCACGAAGGCAGAAACACGCTTGTTCTCTGTATTTGCTCGTAATTCCATTGAAAGCGAGACCATCCTCCCTCCTTGAAACGCTTACTGGATGCAGTGCTCAAAGTCGCAAAATTTCTGTCAAGGGCCAACTTAAGGTCGAGACCGCGTTGTGAAGTGGCAACTGCTCCTGTGGTTAACCTAGCGCACGGCCCCAAAGGGGGCCCCGAGGGCACGGTGATTAGGGCGGTCGTGGCGGACATCGATCGCGGGTGCGGATGGACGACGTCCGGTGGCTGCGGACTCCAAACGCTTTATTTATTTATGACGAAGAGGCGCATGCGCGCCCGAGTAAACAGCGCCTCCGAATTTCGGCGTCTCGCTGGGGTGCGCGAGTGGGTGTCCTTCTTTGGGCCGAGTTCGGGAATGCCTGGGGATACGCTTTCGGCGCCGCAAATTGCTTGTTTTCCGTGAACGCACTTCCGGCGCCGGAGTCGCTTTCTTAATTGGGTGCGTTATTTTGGGAATTCGCGTCTCCGGCATTGTGACGTTGATCTTTTTGTCCCTTTGAAACACTTATACTGAAGAAATATATGAATGTATGGCCTTTCCCACCTAGATAACACAAAACATCACAAGCAAGTATTCCCTAGTTTGAGAAATATATGTCCTTTTAAGCGATAGACTTGGAAATTTATCATCGCTCGATGCTTCCACCGTCCCGACTCTCAAAATAGCCTCTACACCCCTTAGGAGCTCCCATCCGTCCACATCATATTTGCTCAGTCTTTACATTTTGTTTATTTCGCATAACGCTAAAGACGGATGTATTGTCTTCATCAGCGCTGTCTTCAGTGCAAAGGCGAATCGTTTCGCTGGAGATTCAAACAAACCTCATGTGGGTCGCCGAACCCAATAAAAGCGTCGACAGCTTCTCGCCTAATTGCTTTCGGTTGCCGGGTTACCATCCGCGTGAATAAAGCATAATTACGACCCGACACAGTCAGCGGCCAAACATGTCAAATTACGAGTGGACAAGTAGTTAAGACCTTAAAAATTATATTCGCTTCATTGATGTACCGTTCCAACGTATTTTTCTAAGGAAGAATCTAAGGAGGAATGGAAAAAAGCCACAGTGAGTATGCATGGTGCTATCTTGTACATAATTTTCTTCTCTTTTGATTTCGAATAAAACGGGTTGTTTCGTGCGGTTTTTGAAAAGTTAGCGTTGTTTTTTAGCGAAGTTAACAACTTACAGTACGTGCTACCCTGTACCGTTCCAACATATTTTGCTAAGGGGGAACGATGTTGTACTGAACGCAAGTCCACATCCCGAGGGGATTCAACGTTGATAAAGGAGCTCGTGCTAAACTGTAGGAGAATGACTTTTGAGGAAAGATGTCAAAGGTAAGAATCTGCTTCTAGTAGAATTCGTTTGACTCCCCTTTGGTTCTTGAGGCATGCAAGGTCAAATCCCAATGAAAACAATTATGCTTTCGGTCAATAAAAACGAAGAAGACCAAACTCGTATGACTGACCCCTCGGGCCCAATCCGCCTCCCCTGGGCTATGTCGGCAGAAGTTGTGAAACCGGGCGCCCACCGAAGCGCGAAGATTGCACTTCTCGCGTGTTCATTTATTTTATTTATTCCTTTCGTTGCCTTTTCCCGTTTTTTGTGGCCAGCTCCATTTTTGGCCACGGCCCCAAACAACTTACTTAATCATAGCGCCTTGGCCCGAATTTCGACAACGCCGTGGAAGTGGACGTCGCCGAATCTTTGCTCTTCCGGCAGAAATGTCATTTTGTTTTTCTCGTAGAACTCAAGTCGTCGTTGATGAATATGTGCCAAAACAAGAAGGGGATGTTAGATTCGGGGTCCGTCGTTTTGCCGCGCTTCTTTCTTAAGAAGGGAAGGGCTGTTCGGGGTCAGATTGGTGGGCGACAGGTGACTGGTGGTGATGGATTGGATTGCTCGCTACGGGCGACTGCACTCGGGAACAGCAGTGGCGAGGGCGGCGACACTTGCTTAAACGTTGTGTTGATTTAAGAGGGCTCTGGAGATGTGCGTCTTTTGAGATTCTCAACTCTGACTGTTCCAACGACCGAGAAGGTTCCAAAATACATTCCGGTTACACGAGAATCGGGCGAACATATCTACATTACCTCACAATACTGTGTTTAAAACATCTTATTTTTAACTTGGGTTAAACTATACTTGACTGGATGGATTTCGCCGAATCTTATGTGCTTTTAGTGAATAAGTTTATTTGAAAAATCCTTTTGATGCACATTTCGAGTGGGCCAGATCAAGTCTCCTCATGATATTTTGGCCCCATATCGTCTCAAGACCAATTTCTCCGCACCAGTTTTTGTTTGTCGAAAAATGCTTGTAATTGCCAACATTTGCAGTTTATGAGAATTCCAAGCAGATAGTGCGCTGCAACTGGAAACCCATAAAAATAATGGGGCGCTTAAGTTGTCGTTGCAAGACCCTTTTTAGAGGAAAATAGCAATCTCTTACATGGCTTTGTCCCTGGGTCGGTTAATCATAGTAAACCCTGAATTGACATTTTTTCACGACGATCCATCCTTATCTTGAGGTTTTTTCACATACATATTTACCCTCTTCCTGCTGGTATCATGGCAGAAGTTGAAAATATTTGCTTCATGGATAATCTCCCCCAAAGTCGCGAAAATTCGGCGATCATAATTGCGGTGAGAAGAGCGCAAACAAACCATTTTTTACAGTGCGTTTCCGGTGACACTTCGTATCTATCGTCGTCGTTCGGCTAAGACCGGTTCGTGGTGACCGCTTCTTGTTCTCAGTTCGCGTGCTTCGGCTACTGCGCCGTCGCGCAAATCAGCGCGATGTTCCACTTTGACTATTGGTGCCTTTACTACACGGCAAGAGCTTAGACTCATTTTTGCCTGGCTTTCAAGATGAAACTATTTCACCTTGACATCTTCTCTCTCTTTCTTTTTATTCCTTCTTGACCAACCTACCTCGATGTTTTAAGGGAGGTAAAAGATGCTGAACAGATCCAGCCTTTTGTTGATTGGTGTTCTTTTGTGCCAACATCGCTTAGAGACTACTGTTTACCCTGCAATCTTTTAGTATTATAGTTGAAATTTTGTCCTATCGGATAGCATCATCATATGATTGATCGCATTGATAACAGCCTGTTGTCAGAAGCATAAACTCATTACAACCCACAGGGAACTAAAAGTAAAACATCAGAAAATGAGCTAACATGGGAGTTGGAATTCCATCGTCCTTTGAATGAGTCCAAGTTAATCCAAGGGCGCTAGAGTGCTCGCCTAAGTACAAGCCATCGATCAACCTCGAGACACTCTCGACCGAGGGCTACACTCAGGCGCTGCCCATGATTTCAGCGCGCTTTCCGATGAATTTCCCAACTTCACCTTATCTCCCACTTCAATCAGCGCGCTTCTCCCGGTCCGTCTCTTTCAGGGTCGCGCGGTCTAAGCCAATTAGAGTCACCACCCGGACGGCGATTTGTCAATCACATTCGCTTGTCCGCAGCGCATACATATTAATTACCATCGATAGCTTCCTTCCACTCGTCAACCGCGCTCAACGCCAATTTCAGTGTGGCGCCCTACAGAACTAAATTGGGAATCCCATGGCCGCTGCTTCTTCCAGAAATGAGCCCGTTGGAGTTGAAAAGGGGCCAATTAAGACGGCGGTCCCATTAATGCACTCGCATTTGTCACTTGCTCCGCGCCGGACGCTTTGAAGAAGCAAAGTACGGATAGCGCTGCACGAAGTTTCCCGGATCGATTTCCTTTTTTATTTCTATAAGCGGCGCGACTCCTTCTCCGCTCGGTTCAGCGCGCGTGTGGGAGACGTTTTGAGATCTGTGGCACATTGATTCCTTGGTGTATTTTTGCCCGCTTTTTGACGTCAGAGTAAGGGACTGTGAGTATGGGACAGCGTGACACGTGCTGGAAACTGGATGCGGTTCGTCCTTCCTGAAGGGAATGACTTTTCAAATGATAATCCTTCCATGTTCTGTCCCGTTTTATTGAGCTTCGTTCACTCTGTTCCAAGAGGTCGAATTCCCAGTAAGTATCCTAAAACACGATTCGCAAAAACAAAAACGTTCCTTATCCATCAGATACTAGGTGTTAGCATAGCTGTCAAAATTGCTGACCCGAAACCGTCTTTCGGCCAATATTTATTCTGCATTTTCTAATAGTTTTAGATCAGCTGATCAGCTCTAGTAAATCTATTAATCTGAAAGAAAAAAATTAACTCAACCAAGAAAAAAATGGTCTAAAAATGATTTTGGGTTAGCGATTTTGACAGCTATGGGTGTTAGGCGTGAGATATGTTTGACCGAGAACAAGCCACCACTTTTGTCGACAGAGTTATCATTTTTCCTTTTCAATGAACCCTTTTTTATAAGTCTATGTGTCCAATCATCATGCAAATTGCTCAGAGCAAACAAGGAATGCAATTTGATATAGTCCATGCTAAGACCAATGAGCGGAAAAGTCATTAATACAGAGCTGGAAAGATCGAATTACGTTCTTCGAATTCACAGGCTCTGCCGTAATTGGATGTTTTTTTCCACCGCCGTTCTCATTAGAGCTGCTTCTGAAACAGGAGAACCACGCTGCCTGGAGTTCTGTCTAAACGCCGCGTATTCGCAGTGTTTTTGCCAATTTCGGTTGCTCGTTGTTTGGAAATGTTCTTTGTGAGCCACAGTCCGTAGCAACACTTAAACGCTCTACGGGATAAGTCAGCCCTGGCTTAATACTACAACATAATCTTGTTATCGTCAACATTTTTCACAATTTTTCGTGAAAATTTTGTTGCGTGATGCTATACCTGCAATATAAATCGCTGAACTACGTGATTTTTGTGTGCATAGTCCGCTGTGCAAAGATCCGGACTATTTGTTGCCCAAAACTTTGCACCCACATATTGGAAAAAATCAGGCACGCAACCTCTAAACAATTCTGAGCCCCTTGCGGTGATGTTGTCCTATTTACAGCCGATTTTGACTTATATTGACGCCGATTGTAAACAAAGATGGGGTCAGAGAACGAGTACAGTCGTACGATGCTGAATATTCCAGAATTTCGCGGTTTGTGCGTTTGGTAAACCGCGGGGTCCTTACAGATTCCGTATCCCTGTGTCCGTGCACGTGGGCATTATTTTTGTGTTTAAAAATCGTAGAGCACGGAAGTTGTTGTGCAAACGCCTACCCGCGCCCAGAATTTCGCAATTGTGACCGTGCTGTTGACGCCGATTGTAAACAAAGATGGGGTTAGAGAACGAATGCTTCCTAAATGTTTTCCTTCGTGTAATGAACGCCGGTCGTGCAAGGAGCTCATTATGCCCCGAGCCACGCGTGGCTCGCCCCGAGCGATCGGAGCTTAAGCTCAAGTCTAGGCTCAAACTGGAGAGTGGAGTTTGAACTAGGCTTAAGCTTGCGCTCACGCTCGGCGGTAACTTATCTCCATCGTCGTTATTTCCCTACGTTGACTTATAATGAGATTTGGTGATGAAGCGAGCCTCCGAAACTACGACCTTTCGTCTTCTTACAGAACGTAAACAATGATGAGGCGTCTACGAGCAATGCTGATCTGTTTACGTGTTTTTCTAAAACAAAGCTACCTCAGCACTAAATACAAAGACTGACTTATCACATGACGATCGTTCTGAGTAAAGGGAGAAGATATTCCAGATCATTAGTCCACCAGCAACAAGAAGATCCGCTCTTTAATTCAGGACATAACAGTGGATAAAAACACGAATGAAACAAACAATGGGTAGCGGGTGGCTACGGAAAACAATCAGTAGGCAAATTTTGCCGTTAACGGGAACACTGAAGGCGTAATCAACCGTTAATTGTGGGTGTAGAAAAGAAGAGTCTCTTTAAAAGAGTGTGGTGTAGAACTGACTAATTTCCCGGCTTTCTATCGAATGGCTACGAAGTCATTCCTGTTTGGCGTATACTTACAGTGTTTCAGTCGTATTACTGCCTGTCTTATTACTGATATGTGGAAATCCTGTATGGCTTCTGAAGAGCTTCTTAACCACTGCAACTTGACACTAATGGATATTCTGGTTAAAATGTCTATGCAGTTGCATATGATAAGAGATTTATGGCATACAAGATCTACAGACCCTTGCCTTTTCCATTTCCTCAAATCGGACGCCGAGAATGTCTGATATTTCTCCACAAGTCACATATAATGCGCGCTAAAACGAGAAGTATCACAGCGGACCTTATCAGCAGTTGTTTGGTCATATGTATAAAGGAAGAAAAAGAAATTGGAGCTGGGAGAAGACGATGTAGCGCTGTGAAGACCAGCCATGTTTTTTGAAAAGTGTGTCGTACTTGGATGATTTTCAATGAAAAATGTTCGCCGGCGCCCCAAGATCTTCGTCACTATAACCTTAAGGAACAAGATTCCATTCCACATGAGGCTAAGCTCCCTGCGGATCTGAGTGTCCTGAGCTCAAGAAAACTTTATGATTTCCCATATTTGTTTCACATTCCCGAGAGCGGACACTTCGCCTAAGTTTAATCCTTCTGCGCAAGCGCTATAATCCACAAATGCTCTTAAAAGTTGTAATCGTCGCGCCGCGCATTCGTGTTTGCGCTTTGAGTCCGTAACCGAGCCCTACGCTCCTTATCACCCTCTCGCTTGCAGATAGCGCAGAAGACGAGTGCCTCGTTGACAGTGCGGACGTCGGTGATGATTGTTTGATTGCATAATTTGGTTGCCGCGCCGTTCCTGTTCCCGCACGGAGCCTCCGAATCCTGAGCACTATGGCGGACGCCCAAGTAGAGCGGCCGCATCACCACGATGAGCATAACAAACGGTGAGTTCTTTGCTCTTTTCCCCTCCTTCTGCTTTCCCACCAGGGTGAGCGGTGTTGGCAGCGGGTGGGAACGTTGACACCATATGGTGAGGGGGGGGGGCGCGAAATTGAGGTTGTTTATCTCTTTTTGTCCGGTTCTGCGGAGAGAAACGATTGTTGCGTTTTCGGTAATGCGAGTGGATCATTGCGTTTACGGACTTTTTGAAGTGGCTGTGGTGCCTGTTCCTCATTGCTATCCGTTCTTTTCGTTTCAAAACCACTTGTGCAATGACCGTCTTTGGGCATTGATTGCGTCCAGTGATGCCGACTCGACTAAAAAAAGCTGTCGAGTCGAGTTTCGAGTTGACTCGTTTTCTCTAAAATCTCTCGAGTCGAGTATCGAGCCAACTTTAATCGAGTTGTGGCTCGAGTCGTGCCTTGACTCGTCACTGATCGCGTCGGCAGTTATTTTGTGTCTGAGCGAAATGTAAATTTGATATCCAGAAAGGGAATTTTTTTTACTGAAATTTAGTTGCAAAACTAAACAGCATTTGAGGAACAAGAAGGCATGGAATGTGTGACTGAAAGCTCTTTTAATATGACCTAATTCCAATGTAAGCTCACTAAAAAATCATGATTCATCGCCGAGGAGTCGTAGGTCTTCAAAATCGTGACAACCTATGGTTAAGCGCGAACAACTGACGCTCACAAGTTCCCATTTCACGAGGAGCATATGCTGTATGACGCGTGCTAAACTGCTTGCTGCTTGCGGATGTGGAAAAGTCGCGTTTCACTATCGGATCCTAAAGTTAACTTTTATTTTGAGAACTATGCTTGCTTATTCTCCGCAATCAGTCTCCTGAAAACGCTATATTAGTTCAAGATCGCGTCATTAATGTGTAGCTGATTTTCTCGAGCTGAATGTTTAAAGCTTTCTTGGATCATAACCCCTAGAAACGAGATGTTCAAATATATCGACC
This sequence comes from Steinernema glaseri, assembly GCA_000757755.1. Classification (NCBI taxonomy): domain Eukaryota; kingdom Metazoa; phylum Nematoda; class Chromadorea; order Rhabditida; family Steinernematidae; genus Steinernema; species Steinernema glaseri. The sequence goes on from AZBX01001210.1 coordinate 20,119, forward strand.
TGTGGAATCAAAAGCTTTCCGGCCGTAGTGGTGACTCATCGCATGATGCGAGCCTCACTTAACCACAAAGCCCACAGAACACACAACAAACAGTCTTCGAGATGTTCTGTTCCACTTTCTCGTCTCCGCCGCCTCCTGTTGCTTCGAGTGTTAAATTGAGAAGTATGCGGCGGAAGAGGCGACCGGTTGTCGGCCTCGCGGACCGGCCTCCGCGTGCAGGCATGACAGCCACGGCGCATTCACTCCCTCCCCTCGAGAGTTCATTTCATCCAATCGATTGATCGCGAAGATCGCTCCGGACTTCCCGCCCGAGGATGCGAAGTGCTGTTAGTCCGATTTGCTCGTGTTCTGCGGTGAGGACATGTCAATAAGGGATTGCAAGATTTATTTGTTTGGAATGCATTTTGCCCCTCTTGGAGAACTAGCTTCTCACAAGAATGGCGACCCGTTGGCCACCATAAAGGTCCATGTAAAGATATTTTAATAATTATATGCTATGGCTTATTTTATGGTCCTAGTCGGTGTTTGACAATATGCGAGCTAAATTGTTAAACGGGATGCATTTAGTTTTGCGTGATAAAAATTCAATTTGCTTAGAATAAAAGTTCAGATTAAAAGCAAGATTTTAAAGTCCCTCTTATGAGATTTCCTGCAAAAGAACCCCGATTCCAGCCAATTCAGATTAAACCGATTTATGTAATACATGCTGCAGAGTCGGATCCAACCAGTTTTCGCTTAAATAGGTGGCGGTCCAATCCCATTCTGTCGCTGCTGGTGGTCGCAATTATGTCTTATGCGCATTCAAGCTTGCGGCCATGTGACTTTTCCAGTTTCGTGTATTTGACGTTGTTGTAGAAAAAGTCATAATGATCAACGGTCTCAATAATGCAATAACAAGCTGTGATGATTCCCTCAAAACAGATTATTTTGACAACTCATTCTGATTTTCAGAACCTCCTTCTTTCACTGCTTATTTTTAATGTGCATATCTACTGATTAAGTTAAGATACCATTGATAAATTTAAAGTAATATATAATTCGCGAGGGAGACGATTAGAAGTAGGCGCATACTTCGATGGAGTAGGCGTGCTTTGCACCCAATTACATTCCAAACATTTTTGGGGGTCACCCGCTGGGTTGTTGCGCAAATTCAGATGTCAGAACTCCACAGCGGAATCCAGTTTCTGCCATGACTTAATTCGTGTGGTGGCAATGCCAAATAGGCAAAATACACGGAGAGAACACTCATGGCTCCTTCCTTGTGGGACTTATATTTGCAAGGGCGTTCAACTACAGCTGGAACATTTTTTTAGTTTTTTGCCAACTACATACCCTCGAATCGCACGTGATTTTGTTGTTTGCTGTGAATTCCCTCGGCATCCTCGACAAACAAAGCAGTACTTTATCACGGAAAGAGCCCCCAAAAGGGCCTGCTTAATTGCTGTCAATAATCTTAGCCATTTTCATCGATTATGGCTGTGATTAGGAGACTTTGGCATGCATATGTAGCTAATATGTATGCCTTTGCGCTCTTTACAGGCGGTGCGACATAGAGGATAAATGCTTTTTCCACGTTATATGCTAGTCGAGCGTGGACTCGCCCTTTAAAATATGGTCTGGAGAATAAATATTTAATGAAATTACTACATTTTCCGACATGCATACATTTATGTATAAGCGACCTTTCCCTTTGCGGACCGAAGAGAGGATTCGCGTGGTTCCTTGTTTGACTTTAGCCATAGGACACTCTTGAGTGCATCTTATTTCCCGTGGGAATTTTCGTCGAAAAACACACTAAACCATGTTTTACCGAGTACGTCTCCAAAATACATTCTCTGCTCCATTCTTCCGAAGGCAATCTCAGTCATCACAACAGCTCTTCTTCCCTTAGAATAAAGCCCCATAATTGTGGTCCAGCCATTGTCTTCTCCGCAAAGTACACATCGATTTTGCTCGGTAGCCCGGACCCAAAAACGTCCCCGGCGTCTCTCCACTTTGCTCCGCGTCCCCAGGGACGCCGTGCCGCTTGCAATTTGGCGACATTAAATTAACACAACGCATATTTCAGAGTGTCGTTTGGAGCCGAAGATCAAGTGAAGATGATCGTCTACGAAGAGGGACCCATCGAACACACCGTCGTGCACACGTCCTACACTAGGTTTGTTGTTACAAAGTTTATGGGCAAACTTACACCGGGACAGAGCCAAGAAGGAGAAGAAAGTGTATCAGAAAACGGCATTGATGCTACTGCTCATGAGCTCGATGTGCGCAGAATCTTTACTGCTTTAGGCATTCTGGAACCGGTAATTATTGCTTTCTAAGCGTTCTTTGAGCTGCACATGGACTTGCAGGGGTGCCAAGCGTGTCGTGGACAATTGGAAAATTAGCTTTACACAATTTGGTTTGCACGCAACACAGGCGGGGGCGCTATAACACAGGGCCAATTTCTCAATAGGCATTCCAGGGCGGTGAATGACAAACTTAGAATAAAGCTGAAATTACAAATGTGAAGTGACTAAGGCTAAAAAACAGGTTTTCGTTCTTAAAGTGCACCCAAAGGACAAACTGCGCGATTAACTGCAGAAGTGCACTTTGTCCGCCACTCATGTCTCAGAAGCCAATGCTTGTGTTCAGCCCAAAAAAATCAATTTTTTATTTAAACCTCCATAAAGGATATTGTGGAGGAATAAGACACATGGTTGTTTGGCTTTTTAAGAGAAGTCCAGTGGATCTTTTCGGAGGCTGCGCTGACTTTCATCCCATTGTAAGAGTGGAGAAATCTACAAAATTGTTCTCCCAAAACTGACCCCCTTACAACTTCCTGCCCTCGTGATTAATATCAATCAGCCTGACTGTTCAGATAGGGGTGGTAAAATCATAAAAAAATTCTTTTACCCTTTATTTTTAAATTAATTAACATAAACAGAAAAAAGAACGCTGGAATCGAGATGCTTTGCTGTTTTCACGTCCACAAAGAACCCTAAACCCATGGTCCCCCACTTATTGGGCGAACATTTGACGAAATACCCGTGACCTTCATTCCACGACCATAAATCTGCTAAATTGTTCTCCGAAAGACTGCCTTCTTTACAACTTCCTGCCGTCGCCATTAAGATCAAACAGTTGATTCCGGGTCAGTTCCCGGCTCTAATCCGCAAGCGTCAACGTCGTGGGTGGTCGCAGGTCCCGTCGGCTCCACACTCTTGCTGTGCGCCAAAAGTCAAAGGGGCGTCGATTTCCAGAAGGACAAAAGCGGCGATATCCCGCGCGACGTCTCCTCCCTCGACCATCGATCGATCGGTGGTGGCGGTTCTATTGCTGAGGACGACGACGAGGGGGAGGGGAGTTCGAAGAGAAAGAAGAGCGAGGGCCTGGGCCATCGCCACCAACGCGTTCTCGCGCCATTGCCGCGAGACTACCAGAGCGCGCGAGAGAGCGCTTTTGGTGACGCTTCTGCTACTGGTGGCATAGTTTTTCGGGCCATCACTTGTCCCCCTCCAAGATTAGGATAAGCGGCAGAGACAAAGCCGTGGCGTGACTCGCCTGTGCGCCATAGCGCTCTTAATGACCATTTCGCGTTTTATTACCGGAAATTATGTGTTCGATGGGAGTAACGAAATGTGCTTCTATTTTCGTGGTCTTGTTGTGCACAAGGCTTCTGAAGGGATTAACTGGAGACTAAGTAAACCCCGTTCCTCTATTCAAGTAAAGTCATTATGCAGTCGTTCGTTCCCAATAGCCTCTTGTAGATGGTAAAAGCTGAATGTACGCTTGTAAAAGTTATTCGTTCGCCCCCTCTGAATTAGTGAACATCTTATGCACATACAAACTAGAAATCGGTGATTTACTTTGTTTTGTTCTTTTTATTTTATATCGTTCGGGAGATCTGAACAGTAAGGTACCCCAATTGTCCAATTTTAAGAATTTTTTG
>KN168132.1:9421-20477 GCA_000757755.1 Steinernema glaseri
CTGCAGCTCCAATTACAGCTTTCATCACTTCTGAAAGTACTCTGTTAGAGTGTGACCCGTAAGAGAGCGTCTTACCTGGTACAATTTTCGAGGCTCAAGGCGGGGCCGAACCCGGGACCTCTAGGCGTGGACCGAGAATGGATACCACTTGGCCATAGAGGTCCAACGTTTTAGGCAAAAAATTTGTGTCACATCTTTGATGACCGTCTGGACTATTTCCGCTGGGTATGGTATCACTGCTTGTTTTTGCTTTATGAGGTTAGCAGCGATGCTTACAATGAAGCAATCGGATCTCTGCCACCCATTTATGTGATTTCCGAAAGCGACCCGATCAACATGTTGCCGTAAGGCGTCCGTTCTCTCTTGCTACGCGCCATGACCGCAACTTGCGCGCCAATATGAATGCTTTTCTTTCTTCCGTTATGCGCATGGCCTTTCCTGCTTAAATCTTGTGCTATTTAATGTTTAGCCCAGTTTCAGGAAATAATATAATATTGCTTCCAATAAATAAGCGATAACAAGACAAGTTTTTAAGGCCAATCAGATCAAATTTTGTCATTTGTCGATGATACAGCTTGAGGGAGATGGCGATGAGAGATGCCGTTTGAACGAGGTGTAGTGTCTGCAGCAACACTAGTCCATCTTGAATAAGTAGCAGGTCTGTTGGGGCGATCCGTCCACACAATATGTGTCGAACGTTGTAGCGAAGTGGTCCATCTTCCCAGGCGTGCATACCGCTACAAACTCGCCCGTCTGGTTGAAATGGGTGTTGGCGGCTTGAGCGATCGCATTCCTCGACTCCAATAGATCATTTTGGATGTTCTGAACGTAGAATCGCAAATATAAAGTCACACAGATCATCTTGTTACCTTAAGAATGAGTTTGCGGAGTTCGGGATCCGTACACGTTGGTTCATTCCCAGTGAACAGCTCGGTGGCATTGGCCGCCCGCTTCTTGCGTCCACATCCACACATGGGAATTGAAGGAAGCGAAGGAAGCATGATCGGAGGAATACAGGGTTGTGGCAGTTGGATCTGTGGGAGCATGATGCATGGTGGCGGCGGAGGAGGTGGAGGAGGGCAGCATCCACAGCCTCCTCCGCCACCTCCCAGTCCGGGGAACAGGAAGGAGGCAGAGAGCTGGATAAGCGTCGCTGTGATTGTGAGGGTACCGAAGACACGGACGTTCATGACTACTAAGGCAATGACAACTAGGGATGTCGGCTTTGTTTTCGCAATTTATACTTTGTCGATTTATCCTGGTCGAAGAAAAACAATGCCCGGGGCACTGGCGCCCTGTGAACCCGTTCCAAGACAACCGTGAACCATGTCGATACGGGGCCGAGGCTCATGTGACAGTCACCTACCGTCGCCAACCCTCAGCCAGAAGTGCTCATCTTCACCATCATCCTAAATGTTTCAAATTGTGACGAGTCTCCGCAGTCTTTCGATGACGTTTTACTATAAATCTTTCCCTTATGACGTAATTGATCGTTCTTATGTGGTCAATCTTCGCCTATTTCGTCGCCGACCCGTGCACTGGCGCATGGTTCCCGCGATTCCAGTTCGCAAGATCACGCAACAACGTCTCATTCACTGTATCCGGCCAAAATGACAAAATGATCGGCTTTTGTGGTTTACATGTTAGGGATCTGCTATGATGCTCTAAAAGCTAAGAGATCAAAGTTTTGATTTTGGAAAAGTAGAGCAGCAGCGAAGATCTTGTACTGTCGACGTAGAAATTTACATCTGTCGTTATCCAACACACATCAGCAACAGGATATGATCTCAGCTTTAAACCCATTTTCCATTATTTTCCACTGTTTACGGCAAAAGCCTTTTTTGCTCAAAACTAGAGATGGACAGGCCCTCTCGAATTCACACAGTATATATTGCGAGTGCCATCAAATGTCGGCCACAGACCCCTTTTATTTCCAAAGTCTCGAGACGATATAAATTCTCCAAAACTTTCACGATGACATCATAAAACATTGGGGAAAGCGCCGTTTATTGCTCGTGCCCATTTCAGTCTTCAAGCCTGTTTTTCATTACCAAAAGCTCACGTCATTGTTTTGAGGCACAGAGCAGGAAACTTGCGAAATGAATTTGGATAGCCTCACAGAGTATGGATTACCAAACAGAGAAGATTGTCGACATTTAAATTTTGAGATTGATGATCGATAATCTTTATTGTATTTTTGTGACTTTCGAGAAGAAGGATTTTAGGAAAAGTCACAGAAGAAGATCGAGGACGTTTTTATAACTTAATGATTATTAATTTATTAGTAACTTACTTTCGCAACAGAACGATTATTACAAATCTGAACAGCATGCACAAATATATCCTGCTTCAATTCAATTTTTCATATCCCACGCGGAAATGGTGTTTTCCTTGGAGTTGAGATCACAGTGGACGAGGTTTCGTCGCCATTTCAGCGACTCGGATCTCGTGACCGTGTTGCACACGGACTCAGCGTCGTTCAGAGGCTGCAGGTCCGAGCTCAAAACGAAGGGGACGAGCGAGCGAAAGTCCGTAGCAAGAAGGATGACCGGGTCAAAGATCATGCGCACCAGCCAGAGCAGAATGGCGCCTGAGGCGATCACGTGGATGCGATTGCGGATGTCGATGAACTAGAGGGGAATGTATCCAGGCTCTATGGAGAAGGTCTCACCTCGTTGATGTTGCACTCGTCCTCGATGACCGCTGTGACTTTCGCGTATCTGACCACGTTTATAAAGATGAAGATTGTGCCGACGAAGAGAAGGCTCGACACTACGGCGTAGAGACCGACGTGACCACCGAAGCACAAGTACTTGATGGTTCGGCGTCTACATCCAGCTGCGCCGTTCCTCAACCTTCGACAGTTGAATTCCTGAGGGACAGTGTAGAACTCACCTTTGGATACGGTTGTGTCTGCGGAGGTTCCACAGAACGGTAAAGTAGAAGACAAGCACGATGGCCAGAAACACGGCGATCATGATGCAGCTGAGGAGAAAGAGGGGTCGTTGGCACGAACGATAGGCGCATACTGAAAGAAGCGGAGGTGGTACGTAGATGACAAAACCGATGTCAGGATGGTGGAGATGCTAAGTATTGACCACCTATCGTCTTTTTATTCTTTTTTTTGCGTTTAGATCTCTAACTGAACAATTATTCGGAGAATTTCTGAAATGTTAAGTGTGAAAGAACGACCGGCTCCGCTGTCCTCCTTTTGCCTTACGATCTCAAGTAAATCTAGAGCATCACTTGGCACAGGGCCACTGTTGGTTCCTTGACTTCACCTAGCTCAAATTTTGGGGCGAAATGTTGTGAACGTTCATTGTTGTGTATTTATCAAAGTTCAATGCTGTGGTTGTATTCGACAACCCTTAGTTTTTTTTTTCGAGGAAACAAGCTAACAAAGGGGTCATAAATCCGTTCAATTTTTACGTTAATCGCGCCTCCCCGTCTGGAAGACTTATGCGAAAACAAGAACAGGTTGCAACAGCAATACTTTGACTTTGGCATATTCCAGAGCGCGATGTTTTGCATCCCAGGATGACAAACCGGTTAATCGCGTTTGTCCTGCAACCATTAGCTAAGGTAACGACGGCAAATGAGGGCTCAAATAATTCAGGATCTGGTGCAAAAACAGACTATAAAAGGATCGGAGTGACAGGTACACGTTGCCGCCGATCTGCTGCATAATTATCGCGCGTTTTTTGCGCTTTTGTGCACGTTTGGCCATCGTGCGTCGAGACAGTGTTGCGTGCACTTCCCTGTTCAGCGATGCGCTCCTTTACGTCCGCCACAATGCATCGACAAAAGGGAGCCTGACCTGAGCAGAAGCCACAATGTAAGCCGCATCGCTTTCACCAACCATTGAGCAGACAGGTCCACGTCTCAGCGACCAAATTCCTTTGAAAGTACACGCTATTCATGCCGAAAAAATATGTAACACTTAACAATTGTTTTTGAAGACGCCTAAAAAGTAACTGGCCAAACTTCTGTTTAAGTGGAGCTTTTCCTGCGGATCCATATTATGTCCCCTCGCCATCAGAAACTCGATTTTCAGTTTATGTCCTCAACCAAAAAAGGAGCCACGTGACGTTTATGGGATGATAAAGTGCATTCATGGGGCCACCTTCCATCGTAAAGGGCTGACGAGCACTTGGCGGTGTTTTCGCTTCCGGTATGAATCAAAGGACGCCGCTGTGAGTTATCAAAAGTGAAATCGAAATGTCAGACATAACAAAACCTTTGCAAATTTGCCATGCCTAACCCTCCATGCCAAACCGGAGAAAGAAGCGAATCGGAAAAGAATGGCTGCATAAACGTCTAAAAATAAGGGGACTGTGTTATATAAATAACAAAATCACTAAACAAAATAAGTCAAGAAAATGTACTTCGAAGGTCGGCCTTCCATGCGAAAAACCAAGCCATTCTTGGCAATGTTTTTATCCCCGACAGGATTAAAAGGACATTGAAACCCTTGTTTTGGACTAACTCGTTATCTATCTACTCGGCGCACTCTTTTCCATGCATGTAGTCCCCCAATTGTTTTGGAATCAGTGATTCGGGACTGACAGTTGGATTACGAAAACAGCCGTATTTCGTTTGATGTTATTTCCTAAATTACATTCCACAAATTGAGGAAAGCGGCGCTGGCTCTCTTTTCTGAGTCGCTGACTGAGTCAGCGCCGCGGCGGAGCGCTCTGTTTCTTCCTTGACTTCGATCATTCCTGTTATAGAAGAGTTTTCTTTAAATAAATTGATATTTTATGTTTTTTTTTCGGACAGAGTCTGGAGTGTGATCTGTGCGTATTTAAGGAGGGAACATCTCGGTGTTTCTAAGGTCAATATTCTTCAAGGTTTTAAGAATAGACGGCTGAACTCACAAGGAGAGCGTTTTAACGCGAAATGTGAGCATAAAAAATCCAGCTGCTAGTACGCAGTTTATCGTGGATTGCAGGCTCTTAACCGTCTCCACTTGATAGCAAGTAGCCAGCAGATCACGGCCGCCGAGTGTCTCAATGGTTAAATGGTAATGATCCCCAATGCCGTTCTTTCTGCCCAAGTTCGAGTCCGCGCTCGCGATATATCTTTTGTTGCTAATAGATGTATCAACTACAGTCATTATTTGACCCTTCCCTCTCTTTTTCTGCCTCCCTTGTGGAACTAGTTGACTGTCTCTTTATGCAAGCAGACCAACGTGATTAATGAGGCGCAGACTGGTCGGCTGCTTGCGGAACAGAATGTGCCCAAACATTCGATGATGCAAAAGTCTGGGCGCGTCCCATGATATTTGCCCTCATTGCTGAGGTATTTTAATTCTGGAATCCAGTCGGCAGTCTTGACTCTCGAGCAGACCAAGCCAACTGATTTTGCAACATTCTTAATTGCCCGATTTCTCTTTCTCGTTCCACATCGTCAATTTGCTTCTCTTCTCCCTTCATCACTTATTTTAATCCTATTTATTGTCCAGGAATATGTCAAGCACTTCATTTGCGGCAACGTCTTTCGGCTTCATTCATTAACGCAACATGTCGAGCGCTTACATAAAGAGAATTTCGATTAGTTTATTTGCTGGGAGAGGTTGGTTGGGTCTTTAAGATCTCTTCGACGCCTCTTAACGCTCACGAATACCAATTGCCAAATATTGGTTTTTGGGGCCTTCAATTTCCGGGTTAAAAATGAAGCTTTGTTGTGGCCCAATGTTTCTATAATAGGTTTTATACATGTCCAGGCTTTCCTAACTAGCTGTTGGTGTCAGCAGAACGTCGCATTAAGTTGATTTTGTACTTTATTGTCTCCATGGATAGCAGTTCCTCTCTGTCAGCGCATCTCAACTTTCCCCTTCCCTGTTTTATTCCAGTTTTTTCTCCTTGAAACAGCTGTCTCGACGAATCTCAAAAAATACGTTTTGAATAAGTGTGGTAAATTGATCACAAATGTGGGATTCTCTTCAATAATCTAATTGCATCTGGTGATGGAAGAATGCGTGCTGCAAAACGCGAAAGTACATTTTTTGGCGCGCCCTAAAAAAAACGGTCCCTTGAGTTTGCAACGATAGGAAGCGCCAGCGACTGTTTTGTCTACTAAGGGCGGAATGTGCCTATGTGCAAAAGAACAATGCGCATCTCATTAATCTGTGCAGGCCGTCTATTCTCGTGCGAGAGCGCTGTTTTCCCACGTCCGTCGGCCCCACAGCCTACCGGCTTTGCGAAAGGAGGAAAAATGACGTCCATCTCTACATTCTTTTGAACTTCAAAAAGCTTTGAGACAGGCTACAAAGAAGTGCAAGGAAGATTCGAGATTGACCACAAAAGTCGAACTTATAGAAAAGATAAACAACAATTTCCATCAAAATGAGGCACTCCCTTAGACGATAAATATTTTCTTCCCTCAATGAAAAGGGTGGATACTAACGTGGAAGGTGAAAACACGGCTGGGATTGTTCCAATGGCTTCGTGAAACTTCTAAGTAAAAATAGAAAATATCAGTTTTTTTTTCTGTAATTTATCCTGTGCTTTCTTTAACTGTCACCTAGGCGACCAGGGCCCCAAGCTGTCATTCTTTTAAGGGAGCCCGCGGGCAACAATCCTTCTCATCCAAGCCGTGAAAGGCCATGAAAGTGGCGGCCACTAATTATGGGTCGGAGAGGATTAAAAACCACAATAGGTGTTACTCTGATCACTTGTTCGAACGCCATAGCTTTTGGCACCGCGCATTGTTCTCACCCTTGCAAGATCACACTCGTACAGTGTTAAACAGCGGAGCAATTCCGAACCTACAGAGCAAAAGTGCACTCAAAAACTCCGCACTCGTCATCGTGCACTTTTGCACTTTTGACTTCCTCTCTCCGGCACCGAACTAATTGTCCCTTTGTCGGTGGCTATATCTGGCTAAGTCCAACTGCATTTACATTTAGTCCCGCTGTTTGAAGGTGGCGGTCGAGAGACTTTCATCCACCTGTTCGCCATGACTAATGCCTACTGCGGGGAATCTGTGGGCTCCCAATCATTGCGTTCCCAGGGTCTTGCTGACAAGTGAAATCAGCGTGCTGACTCCTCGTCTGGCGGAACAAAAAGAGAGTTTTTTACACGGCGCAGTCACCTACCGTTTGACACGTCTGCCTTGGAGAGAATGGCTCGGAAGATGGGGAAGTAGGCGAGACCGTAGCCGATTGCCACAGTCCATGTGATCCCAATGGCGCCTACAAGGCTCCGCCGCTGCACCAGTTCATTGTAGACGCTGGCCGGCTCCAGGCTCACCTGCAAAGCGAGCGTTTTAGTGTTTTTGGGGGTACAAACCTGGCGGACGATTATGCTGAGCAGATGCGAGATACTGATCGAGACAAAGGAGAAGGTGACAATCACGAAGTAGATGACAATGATGGCGTTTGTGTTCGAGTGAAGATTGGCCGAGATGCCGGTGCCGATGATGGTGCAGGCCATGAGTAGGTCGGAAGCCAGTCTGCTGCACGCGACGCTGGAATGGGGTCGGTGAGAAGCGTTACATTTTTAAAACACTATGTGTTTCTAAACCTCATGATGGGTTTTGCTTTTTGTTTAATAAGCTTTTTATGTCTTCTAGAATTTATGCTTTGCCTTTCTGTTACCCTTCAGTTCTTCCACTAATTTTCCTTCAGGGAAACTGGGTGCGGGAAAAATAAAAAAAACCCGAATCATGACCATTTTTGTTGTTCCAATAATAGGCACCTGTAGCTGCGTTTCGGTAGACGGTCGCGATAGAGGGCTATGGCCACCAGGACCAGCATGGACACATTGGACAGTAGTGAGACTACGGAGAGAGCGGGCGTCACGCTCAGCACGGCAAATCCAATCTGAATCCGAGTTGAAGTCAAGACGCAGATAGGCACTCACTTTGTTGGTAAACAACTCTTCTTGCAGCGCATTTCTGTAGTCTTCCGGAGAGACGTAGTACTTGCAAAAGTTGAAGATCGCATCGTTGAAGTTCAGCGACATGGAACTGGGAGAGGGGGGATTTGGGTGGCAGAAGTGAGGAAAACCGAGACGATTGCGGTAGGGCGAAGGGTTAATCTGACAATGCGCGGTCAAGAATGGCCGCTGCTGTCGCCTTTGACTCTCACCCCTCCATTTCGCCTGACTCGAACAAACAGAAAGTACCGGCTAGTGATTTGGGCAAATAAACTGCGCGCCAATTCGGACCTCAAAAAATTACAAAGCGGAAGCCAACCGCGACGACGGACCACTTGTGCGCGCGAACAACAGCTGAGGGGCAGAGTTTAAGGAGAAGGCGCTGTGGCAGGCGGATATCGCCCTGTGGGACCTCTTGTGTCCATTGTTTGCTGTGGTCTCATTGAATGCTATTGTAGAATTCCTGAGTTTTAGCTCAAAGGCGTGAACTGGGTCAAACGTTCCTAAAGTTTTGGAACCACAACGTGCATACCTGGAAAGGTCACTCACGTGGTGCATCCATTGTGCGATCACCCACGTGGTGCATATCTGGAGAGGTCACCCACGTGGTCTATGTCTTGTGAGGTGACCCACGTGGTTTATCTTTGGTCACATAGAGCTGACCTTCATAAGGCAGTAACGATCAACAACGATATCCACATGACCCGTTCCCACGTTCTCATCGGTACCTTTTGCACCTAAACCTTTTGTGGATGTCATATTTTGTCTGAAGTGTTTTCTTCTTCCGGAACGTATGCTTCCTTCTTGAGCTGTCCTTAAATGCCGCTTCCCTTGCGTAGAATAATTGCGTGTCGGCCGGCCCGTGACATCACAGCTCCACGCGACGTCCAGTCACGCTTGAGGCGCCACGAGGCCAGACTTAGCCGAGGCTAGTGGCGGCGGCCCTCTCGCAGTCGTTAGTCCGTCCCTCCCCTCCTTTTCGCCGCAGCTTCCGCCGTCAGCCTCAGCTATCGCTCGAGGCAGTCGACGACGTCGTTTTCCGCGTGCTTCTAGACGAGGACACATTCAGTCCACTCGTCACTTCCCAAGCAATGTCCTACGGTTCGCCGTGGACCTGGATAAAGCGCAGCCAGCGTGAAGCAATGCACACTGGATCGAGTTGCGATGCTACCCTTAGCATCAGTTTTTGCGCGCTTAAGCATTAATCTATTGAGACTATGCCAATGCTCGCCTCCTTGGAAACCGCCCGTCCCTTGTCGCGAGTGCATTGGGTGCGCGTGTCCCAGAGAACTTGCTCAAACAGAGTGCGCTCTTCGCCATCAGTCGCTCATGCGCGACTGCATGTAATCGAGACCGTCGCTGGTCTTCGTGCCCAAGACGCGCGACCGCTCAAAATTCTGAAGATCGGCGGCCCGATAACGGTGGCTCGTTTCCTGTTTCAGCCTCTCGAACTCTAGCCGGGTTGACACCGCCCGAAGAACCAGGTTGCAGGCCGGCCCATTAATTCCGGTCCTGCGCTCTGGCTGCCGAGACCATTGCGAACACGTGGGAGCGGTAGTCCCGTAGTCCTCGGAGGAGGTGCTGGTCGTTTTTTCTGCCGAAAGAGATACGACAGTTGTGGCCGGTGTCAGCAAGAAGACGAGCTAAGAAAAGTGGGCTAATTGGAAGCACCGTGGTCTTTGCCCCATAAGCAATGAACTTCTTCTTGAAAAGGAAAACACTTAGAGCACACACCGCTCCTTCTTTGTAGATCATTCATCATTCTCGTCTGTTCATTCACTGAGGCCCAACCCATATCAATCATTTCCAAAGAGCCTCGCCGCCGTGACCCTTAGCGTGGATGTGTGATCTCGAATGTGCGATCTTGAATGCAAAGACTTTGCCCGGTCGCGGTCGTCCATCTTCGTCCTAGATCGGCTTGTCCCTGTTCTGCCAAGATCCGCTTCATTCATTTTGTCTAATGGCACTTGCAACAAACGATTTGCCCGCTTTGTTTTATTTGCAATGTTTGTCTCTCCCGATGTCGCGAGCCGCTTCCCGTGGGCACGTTCGCCCGACCCGACCGGCCCGTCGGGGGCGGGGTTCCTGCAGGGCGGGCCTCCCAACATGCTCCCGACATGCGTAGACCTTCGAGATCCGCTCCGTCGCATATTCATATTCCACTCATCGGTGAGCGGGATTCGGTCTCTACCAAGGGGTCACATGGCATCGAGCCAAAAGTGACCTCAGTGCACCCAATTTCCTTTTGCCATCTGCAGGAAACCCTCAAGACGCCCATCGTTTTCTTCCAGGAGCCGCCGAGCCAATCTATTTTAGAGTTCGCGGCCGTAGAGTCCTCGCGTGTCCCTGGGCCTTCCTTCATTAATTTCCGTCCTTTTCAGAGAACTTGGGTGTTCGACGGCATGACTCTCTACGCGAACTACACCGCTGCGTCCACGAACACGCTCAAGGAAGAGGAGATTGCCTACAACATAAACTCGCGCACCAACATCGTCTCCAGGGACGAGCCCTCGCGCACCGGCGTCCAGAAGGCCAAGGATTTTCTTCTGCACGCGGTGGCCATCGGCAAGCGCATCAAGAACCCCCTGGTGATCATCGCCGCTCCTTTGGTCCTGCTTCCGCTGCTCGTGAGTGAGAAACCGGTAAGTCTTGATTAGAGTTTATAACCAGATATCTAAGTGGCCCGTATAGCTTTTGAGCAGATCGGTACATTTGTAGGGGTGTTTTTATTTCGACAAGACCGATAATATCTGCTATAGACCCGAAAAGACCAAACAACAAACGCATTGTAACACAACATAGGCACAGAACAGCAACGTAGCTCTTAAAATGTAGTTTTTTGTTAGCCGTGTAATCAGCAGCACGAAATGTACGGTTTCACTTATTGATCAGATTAGGATTGGTGTGAAAGTCTGGGATCAGGCTTAGACAAAAACCTTAAAAATCACTTAATTCACAATTGATTCGATTAATACGGGATAAATGATCCTCCTTTCGATCTGATTTTGAACTGCTGGACTTCAGCTACTACGGTACTTTGAAAGAAATTTCATGAAATGTTATCACAAAGAACGTTCCTTATCTTTCTGATCTATGGCAGATATAATCACAGGAACCATAATCAGTGGGATCCGTACAACTCATACCACTACAACTCATACCAGGGACAACTCATA
>AZBX01001222.1:0-24371 GCA_000757755.1 Steinernema glaseri
TCCGGGGTTCCAATCCTTTCGGGGAGCCGGGACAATCATGTTCGATTGGAGGGTTTGACCGAGATCGACCGCTAACTCATTGACAGAGAGCAGCGGAACGACCCGACCGTTCACCACCAACGCAAAGTGAAAGTCCCTTACTCCTAAATATAAATGAGAAAACTGGAAGCAAAGGTGGAATAACAAAGCGCTAATCTGTTGTTTTTGCTGTTACAGAGCTGCTTACAAAATAATCCTTTGACTCTATTTGAAACTTTCCTCTCCCTCAGTTGTGATAGGCGTAACAGTTTTGTGAGAGCTTTGTCTTCCCAATTGATCCTCTACCCTCTAATATGCAGCCCTTATCACACCGCCTTTTCGCCCCCTTCTCCCTGGTGTGTCACCCACTCACCATGCATGTCCTGGTTCTTCTTCTACGTCACCAAATGTAGTGTACGCCGCTCCTGTGAGATTGACCAGCAGACATTATCCTCTGGCTTGTTTACCTCCCCGGAACGGGAGGGACCACTCGCGCGACTGTCAAAACAGCGAGCTGCGCTGAACGTGTTCTTCGCCCCTTCTTCTCCGTTTCTTCTTCTCCCACTTCTGCGCTAATCGGATTCGACGCGCTTTGTTGCCATCGCCTTCCCTCGCTTCTTGTGTTTGCGTCGCTGTTTCCTGTTGCACCGGAGGGCGTAATTCGATTAGTCGCCTTGTTCGGCGTCCAGAACTTCAGTCAGGACTGAGGGTGTAAAGTTTAGTGCGTCGGGTGTTTTTGGGCATCTAGTACAAGCAGAAAAGAAGCAACCGTCGCAAATATAATTCTGGATGGAGTTATGCCATGGGCAGTCTCCACTGACTCTATCATGCGCTCTCGGTTTCTACGTTGGAAGGTTCTCGCCGTGGACAGTTAATCGAATTAACGAATTAGCAAATAGTTATGTGGAAGTTCACTTATGCTACAGTGGGTCCGAAGTTCGCTTCCGCCTGTTTTTGGTTATATAGGAGGGTGGGTCTCGGTTGCTTTTTCACTTACTGCCAGTCTGCTACGGTGCTGCAGCGGATATTAAGCCTTCCGGTTACAGTAGTCAAGAGTGACCTCTGACATTCTTATACCCAGGGTTCACTGGCATCTTCGTGTTACCACTAGATTAGAACCTTCCAGAAGCAGCGTCTTTTGACATTCCGTGTAACGAAAGAAGGAAAAGTAGATCGACTTCATCATTAGAAAGGACATTTGCGAGTTTTCGTGCGTTTCCCGTTCATAATAGCTCTGGTCATATCCTCTGGGATCTGGCTTAAGAGTTCAATCGCGATTAGAACGTGAATTTGGCTAATGCACTTTTCATATTCCAGATCCCGACATTAATCGAACTTCTCAACTCTATTTGCCTCCACCTTCGTTGACAGTGTCGAACAAACGTCAGGTTTGTCTCTTAAAGACCACAGAATTGCCTTCAAGGCGATACTTCTGAAAGCAGTTTGGGCTGATCCTCAGGTGGATTCACATGGATGTCAAAGAAGGTGATGTTTAGCTCGGGCAAAGTTCTACTAATCGAAACAAATCTGACGTACTGTGAGACTATTTATACCACCGACCGTGTTCCCCTCTCAAGGCCACTTGTAGAGGTTCACACTGACATTCGTGAGAGTCCATCGACCGAGCGGAAATGGTCCTACTTTGGCGATGTTTATCAGCACCTGGACCAGCCAAGGGTGGAACGTGGACGCGCGACTCCACGGCCGGTTTTTTCTATTTTGAATCGCACCACGTTTTATTGGGTGCATGGAAACATGCTCTACTTCGCTCTTAGGCGAGGTAAACAAGTAGATGTGTTTTTGAGTTGGGGAAGCCTGGGAAAGGTGATGACCAAATGAAGACACAGGAAAGGTGAGGCTCGGAACTTTCCATAGCCTTAGCCTATATCTTTTGTACCAACACATAAAGGTCTCCTGAGAGTATCTAAGAGTCCTAGTAGCGTCTTTCAAACGTCCTGCTCAAGTAACGGTAACCAGAGGCTTTGTGGACCACTTCACTTGGGGACACTGGCACCCAAACACGTCTTCTTCGTCCTCTATTTGCCAAAATAGACCTCTCCCTGCCTTTGTTTGAAGACCGATTATTTTTACCCCAACGAGCTGGTTTCGCTACACTGCCGATCTGTTTACTCCTTTAGCTGCGCGACGAGATGTTTGAAGGATCACAAAGTGAGTGCTCTGCTGGGCTCCACTTCCCGGTTTTGTTTTTATCGCCGCTCCAAGGAGCAATTCTTAGCCTCGCGCACTTTCACGTCTTCTGTTTGTGTTTTCCCGGCCTCAAGGGATTAGGCCCTCCCGGTGGGCTCCAGTAATTTGGCCTTTTGACGTCGCTCTTTTTTTCCGTTGGGAGAAGAAATTTGCAGGCATTCGTACTTGAGTGTTCATGGAGTTCTCATTACCGTGTTCTTTCCTAAAGTAACAAGAGCCAATTGACATGGATATCCTAATGGACATTCACGAAATAGTTTCGTTTAAAAATTTGGGACACTTGTTTGGGATAAAAAAAATTGGGAATGACAATGACACGAATGACGAATGGGAATGACACGCGCGAATACGTAATTCCTTAAAAATCCGCATACTGCTTATCTCCTCCGATTAGTCCCAAAATTCTTGGCAATCTCCCTCTTCAAATACGCTGATCTCATGCACTTCTCCTGTCCATGTCCGACTGTGAGCTATCGTGTTAGTTTCTTTCTTTTCTTCTTCCTTTTTTTCTTTCGATTTTCAATTTCCAAGAAGAAAAGTTTACGATTGCACCTTTTGTGCCCAGCCGTGTCATGTCAACAGCCTCGTAAATGAAAAGTTGCCAGTAATGGCTTTTTTATGATGCTCATCAATCAAACAGTGGCAAACAAAGAACTCTGGAGTTCGATGATCATCTTCTCGATAAATGAGTGCATCTTCTCTTTGTTACAATGCCGACAGGAGTCAATGAAAATTACTGGAACTTTTCAGTTTTAAGATATGTAATTTATTGCTTCTCAGCATTTGTGATATCGCTTACTCACACAGGATTCCAGTAGGTCCAGTCCAATCCTCCGTTACGCTAGCGTATTTCCAGTATCTCCGCCCCTCCTGAGTTTTGGTTCCGAATTCCGTGGATCGCCGAGCGCTGAGTGATTTATCTCACTGCAAGCCACCATGCGACTTCTCCCCCAGCAGTTCCTGGTCTTCAAATTCGCCTACTCTTGTTTTCGCCTCTTGACGGGCCACATCCTCAGCTCTTCCAATCATTCATCTCTCATTTTCGTGCTTTCCCGACTCCCAAATTGTTGCGCACCACGCCACTCAGTCTCTACAGTCGCGCGAACCCCAACAGTCCCGATCTTAGTTCCGAAAACAATTTTCGGGTAGGTAAACATTGTTTTAGCCCCGCATAATCTGTTTGCCAGACGGACCGGTTGGCTTCTGGTGCCAATGATTCCCACCTTGTTTTTCCGTGCTATCTCAATTTCTAAATATTTTTGCTCTCTGTTCCAGAGTTTAGAAAACAGATTTTTGGTGCTTGTCCTTGAGCCCGGCAAAGCTGGTGTTTACCGCATTTTCAAAGCATTGCGAAAGCCACGTGGGCTCACACTCATGGACGACCCATGAGTATCCATACTGGAAGCAATTGTACTGCTGATCATAGCTGCCAAACCGATATCGTTTACTTTGTATAATTTATTATTGTTTCATTTTTTGCTCAGATTCGAAAAGAAGAGAAAAATTGAATTGATCAGAGAAAAAATGCTCGAAAAGGGTTTCAAAAAAGGAAAAGGGAATTTTACAGCTGTACTACTGACTGGCCTTCCTTAAATGGCACAAAAGCAAAGATGAAATCGTACGTGACGTTGCTAACCGGTTTGAGTGTGGCGTTCTTAATTATTCGGAAGAAATTTTGCTGACAATGCGGCGCGCCCGATGAGGTAACCGATAAGGACGGTCAGAGTCGGTGATAAGCTGTTGACTCCTATGATGACCGGGTGCTTCTTGAACATCGCTTCCACTTGGTTTTGTATTTGAAAATAGGTCTTAAAGTATCGAAAGAAAAATAAAAATTAGACTCAAGTGGGATTAGAACCCGCATCGAATGTTTTGCAAACGTATCATTTTTTTAAATCAAATATCAAACGTTCGACGTGGGTTCGAATCCCACCGGAGCCAAGGTCTTTATTTTTTTCTTCAAGTTCACTAATTTTGTGCAATTTTGCCATTTGCTTTTAATAACTTTTTTCACTAGTCCATCATTTTTTCCACGTATGGACAACAAGAATCGGCACCGTTTAAAGTACCTGAAACGCGGTCTGAAAAATTATTCCTGAAAAATCATTCAAATTCGCTAATTTTGTGCAATCTTGCCATTTGCTTTTGATATGCCTTTTTTCCTTTTTACCACCTGCGGACAAACTATGGACTATGGACGACAAGAGTCAGCACCATTTGAAGTACCTGAGACGCAAATCGGTCTGCAAGATCGCCGAAGACCGATCGAAGTCTCCAAGTCGCCCATCTCCTTCTGTCTTTCAACGACAGTCCACGTTCCCTGTACATGTCTTTGTATCGTAACCCTCCTTCTACAACGCATTTCAACGCGGCGTGTGTTATGAATTTCTCTGTACCCAGACAGGTTCCTCTCACTGTAAACTGGCGTGTTCCGCGTGCACTCCGACTCACGCCCTCTGATAGCAACGTCGGCCTTTTTCGCCGTTATCAGCAGACAAACCTCTCCGCTCGGTCCGTTACACCGGCGTGCCGTCGGCGCGCCCTACGGAGCCCTACGGCATGCTTCGCACGCCATCAATCACGCTCCTTGGTCGGAATCGCGATGTACCGAGCAGCAGACGGTGGCGTCGACGACAATGTGGTTCTAGTGGTGACCTTTTTCTCGCTCGACACCTCTCGACAGGCTGGTTGGACCCGCTGGCGCTATCTCTTCCACACACACGCGCGTTCTAATCAGTTCTGCTGCAGCCGTGAAGAGCGCGGCGAAAGCGATTTATGGCTCGCAGAGACAAAAGAAGCCGACTTTCACTGATTGGAACCTTGCTTACCGTGGTTCATCCCCCGGCTAATGTACTACTTCTTGACCACGATCGTTCTCCTTTTGTGACAATCGCGATTACGTGCGTCGGGGTTCCATAGGAACGTGGCAGAAATGGGAATCGTGATTAGGACTGTTGTGGCTCAAGTAATCGGCTTAAATATTGGTTCTTACAGTGCTGGGAGCGAAGGGAATCTATCTATTCTTGGTACACGTCTTATCTAGATCAGCTTCGATTCCTATTGTCCTCCTTAAAAGGGCTTACACGTGACATCAGCAATTGACCTGTGCAGTATTGATGAGCTTTGCGGTTATTTAGGATTTAATGAGGTAGAAGTTTATTGTTTAGGAATGTCCTTCAAAAATTAGAAGCTTTATTTTGCCTACATTTTAAATGAATTTTACTCATGCCGTATTTAGCCTGTTCCGTCCTTCCTCTCCCTATTGCTGGGCTACTTTTACACTCAAATCCACGGGGCACTATACAGTCTTTGTTTACTCCATTGGATAGCCAAAAACATAAAGATTTTGTCTTATTTGCGACCGTGAGTTTATATTCCGTTCAATAATCTACCGTCTTCACCAAACGTGCTTCTCCTTTTACTGCCCATACCTCGTTTTTGTACCGACGACGGGCACGTGCCCCAAGCAGCTTCCGAAGTGTGATAATCGTTAAGTGCTGGTCGAAGGTTGCGCGTTCTGTGGTACCAACCGGGAGCAAAGGTTGGCCTGTCAACCGCCGAATAAGAGAGAAACTTCCCGTACGCACGCCATGTGTTGTTTTCCTGTTTGGTGAGGTTTTTTCAGTACAAAATGATATGTGCATATGCATAGTTCACTTTTTGGACAATTTGGACAAATATTGTTAGACTATTTATATGCTATAGAATGTACGACTTCCCGTGGCTCAAGGTGAAGCATTTGAGTTGTACACGGAGCACCATCGCGTGTTGTTCTTAATAACAATGATCCAGCTTCCCCCATCAAACGTGCTCTTGCTGTCCACATGCCCGACGTCAGCTGCTCTCGGCCAGACTTTTTGGCGCCCTCAGACGGCTTTGTTTAATTGCCTGGTCTTTCTACCGCTGGACTTTGGCACGCCGTTTTATCTCTTCGTCTCGTACGATGAGAAATGCGTCTGGGCAAGTTCTTGTGGAAATATATACGTATGTAAACCAAATAGTTTAAACAAACATTGAAAGTCGAAAATGCCAGAGCTTGTGAGAACTAAAAGGAGGTGTTTCCAGTGGAACTTCACCACTTTTTACCACTTTCCGCCTATAGATCAAGTTCAACGTTTCACATTAGGGAACATTGAACCTCCCCAATGGTCTCACCGATAGATCCGGGAGGGCAATAATAGCATTGGCACAGGTAGAAGATATTCTAACAATCGACTATATTTGACGACTATATTTGAACAGCCTTCTTTTTAATTCCTAAAATTCTTGGAACCTACTCCATAGAGATTCAACATGACTCATTTTTATGATTCTTGTTCACCGTACGCTGTTCCATCCCCTGTCAGAATCATATGTTCCACTGGGACGTTTATTCAACTTGTCAAACGCATCATCCAGCAGCTTGAACCCGGAAGCCCAAATTTTCCGCAAAACTCTGTTCTGTGCCCGGGTTGTGTCCTTGACTAGAAGTTCGCACCTGTCACCTACTCGCCTTCATGCCACTGGCAATCAATCGATGAACTGAACTTTGACGGAGCCCAGTCGTGTGCGTCCATCGAAGTGACGTTCAGTTTCTCCGAGGGGATTTCCCGGTGATTTGCTCCTAAGATTCCCGTCGGCACCACTTTTTGTCGCAAGCTATTCGTCACCTGTGCTCGTAATTCCTTTGTTCTGCACTATCGGCGTCAGCTGATATTTTATGCGAGCGATCCGCCTAGACGACGTTCGCCTAACCACTTGAACTTCTGCTCCTCGTCCAGTAGTGCACTCTGTGCTCTTGAGAAGATTTAAGCGGCGATCCTTATCCCTGGATTCATCATTTCCTAAGTATTTGCTCTCTGTGGTGCGCGTAGTGATCGTCTTTCATGTCTGATCAAGTCCCAGGTTAGTTACTCTTTCCCTACCTGTGCACTTATCATTCATACAGTCGTGAGTGGGTCTGCACTGGTCTTCTTCTGCCATGTGGCAGCGGTAGTCTCCTAGTCTCCTATCACGTCTATTTTAGCACATACATAATAGTGCATCTTCATATCGCTGTAGGACCAAAAATCATAGCCATTTATCATATAAAGTCAACGGGACAAGTGCGTTTCGAGAGAGGAGTGTGAACACAATAACAGTCTTAAAATAGAAAGCCCAGGAGCGTAAACGTATGTATTTTTGCATGATCAGGTCGGGAACGTCAGAGCAGTGAGGTTGAGTATAAACTTACGACAAAACCCTCTAAGGCATACTACTAGGAAACAATGTAAGCAACATAGTGAGAAGTCATCGAGTTGGCGACACCGACACTGGTCATCTACAGTAATCTGTCTGTATTTTTGCATATAGAATATCTTCAAAGTAGGGAAGGACTCCTTCTGCATAGTTGTGCCTAGTTTCACATGTCTGGGATAGATCGAGCGTGTCTAAGAACTCTTTGGAATGTGAGTGACTCACGAGCTTACGACTCGCCCTTACAGCTCCTTCTAACTCCTTCTAGTCCTAGCACCTTCCCAGTTACTCCATTACTCCATCCTTTGGCATTTTTGTAGAACTTATTTATACGTTTTAAATACGATTAAAATGCCAGTACGCCCTTTAACGCGGGTATATTTGCTTTTTTTACCACACTGTCAAGGTTATTACATATGTACCACAAAAAAGTCAAAATTTCTGTCTCACACTGCTTTGCGTCACTACTGCTATGGAGAGAAGTGACACGAAGCATGTGAGCGTGCGATTCCTATGGAAGAAAATCTCAGCAATTCTATATCCCAATGAGGCCGGATAGATGTCCAAAGCGCTCAGGGGTGGACACGAACCCAACGTTAGTAATGTTGCATTCGACCACCTACATCGCAAGCGAGAGACTTCCCATTTTGTATATGTGCTTGTTCATTCCCGAGCTGCAAACCCTTAGGTCCGCTGCACTTACATATCATCTATCAGATCGAATTTCTCCCATTGCCTACCGTAACCCAACATCATGCTGACTTGTTCGTCCAATCCGTCACTCATCCGCAACTTCCTGTTTTCCTTCTATTTTTACACTTGCTTTGCTACAGTACTCCACTCCGCTTATCTCCATGATATATCACCGAAAAAAACCCAAATCGCACTATACCGTGCTCCCAAATATTTGCTCTGCTCTGCTCCGCTCAGACATGCGGACTCTGATGCGTTTGCGAGCTGTTTTTCGTCGGCCCTCCGCGAACAGAATCAAAGGTCACCGTCAGTGTCGCCGGAGCCCAACCAAGGTGGCGAAGCGCGATGTATACGCGTTTATAATATTCTACAGCCGTCTTTGAACCGGTTCCGCCCGCTTTGTTGCCGACTCGCGAACGTCTTTTGGTGTTGTTTGCGTTTTCGCGCACGCGCCTGCAGTCCCCATCGTGCTACTGGGATGCAAAACAAGTAAATAACGACCCTTATATGTGTTACAGAGAGAGCGCTGCTGTGGCTGGCCGCTCCTTCATCTCCACTCCCTGCCTCGATGCGTCGTCGTCTCCGCTAGAAACCGCCTGTAAACATGGACGAGCTTCTCGCTATTATCCTTATTGTAAGAGGGCCCAGAGTTGTGGTTAATGACATAAAATAACTACTGTAGGTCATCCTGTGCTGCGGCATGTTCTTCGCCTGGATGCTCTCGATGGCCACTTGCCCCGACGGCATGGTCAACCTTATCGGAGGGCCTGGGTAAGTCGTTCTTGCAGAGGTTTAAATTTCGAGGGATGAATGGGGTTATTTAGAGCACCTACCGTACACCATTGTATGGTAAGGGTCTTGAATCTTATCCTCTTTAAACTGTTATTATGACGAGATATTAATACCTTGCTTTTCAGGAAGAAAGACAAATCCTGTTCGCGCGACAGCGAAGAAATGATCCTTCCGAACGACGAAGAATCCCCCAGAGAGCTCGAAGCATGTACCTCCAACGTCTTCCTCCAGCTAAACGGGTCCAAAAAAGCCGGAGGCTCCAAGAAACTGAGCATGGTGCCGGAGCAGGACGAGCAGCTCACCGTCCGCGCGTCGACGCATCATCCCTACCCCTCGATCCTCAAACAACCTACCATTGACCATGAATCCTTCGCCGAAGACGTGATCAACGAGTACATGCCCCACGAGCCGTTCTACCGCAACAGTCCCATCAACGAGAGCATCAATGAGTTCATGCTCGTCCCCCAGGAGGCCATGCAAGAGTTCCTGCCGGCCGATCACCCCCTCAAGTTCCACCCCGTGTATAGTTCCCAGTCGTTGCCCGAGTTCCTCTCCGGTATGAACATGTGAATCCCACGAGACGATATCATATTTGTTTGCGTTCCACGTTTCTTGTTGTTGGCGTCTACTTCCTTCCTCATCGTGCATTGCCATTCTATGTATTTTGCAAGAGTACCGACTAAACGGGTCTGATACCATAAAGAGAAATGATTCGAATTAGGACACATAACAGGGCTGGAAGGATATGAGTTTAAGAGGAAACTTAAGCAGGAAAGAAAGGATTGAACCAAGCCGAAAAGGTGAGAGTAAGGGAGGATGCTTTAATTGCGCCATAAGCGAGTCCAAAGAAGTCATGCACAGAACCTATAGAAGCAAAAATCCTCCAACTTTTACGGTATCCTGCCAGGACAATGTATAATTCCTAATTCTGGAACATGTCAAGATTTTTACTGGTACATAAGAACGTACATATTCCTAATTCAGTTAGAGCACATTGGTTAAATCGTTGGTTGCATCACTTCGAATCAAAGCCCAGTCGGGAATTTACATTGGACAGAAGGCGTAAGTAGTATCGGAGACGAATAAGTGCCGTCACGGCTTCGGCTTTCTGGGAGTGGGAGAAATGGTCCGCTATTTCAGCCTTTATAGAGTCGATATCGTCAATAAGTTGCTTCCTAGTGGCTTCAAGTTGGTTATGGTCGGAGATCTCTTCTATTTCTTCGCCTTTCTCCAACATTTCCATTAAGAATTCGGGAGATTCTAAAATTCGAAGATTATGGTAGCAGAGATGTTATTGTATCGGTCTGATGAACAGCAATGCAAACAAGACAATGCAAAAAGCCAGACAAGAGACGTCTACTCGCAGTCTAGACTAAAGGGCTTACCGGCAGACTTATCGTCTTCCTTCGTTCCTAGCATGTACTCAGCTCGAAGAACCGGATCCAGGAGCACCTTGTATGCCGAGTTCAGTCGACTTGAATGTTCCTCGAACAGTTGCTTCTTCGTGTCACCGCTGGAGCCAGCTTTATCCGGATGAACCTTATTCTGCAGTTCTAGGAACTTCCGCTTCAGCGCTCCAGTGTCTACGTCGTATCGTTCCTCGAATCCAAGATATTCAAAATGACTGAGTTCCGCGTTCGGTGGCTGAAGATTCCCGCAGTCGGAGCAAATGATGCCATTGAGAAGACGCTTAGAACAGGTAGCACACGTGGCCATCCCGCGGACGCGGTAGACTCCAAGGGAAAAGGCTCTTCTCATTGTCCTAAAGCGTTTAATGACACTCCGCATGAAATATTACGGTAAGACGGATGAAGTAAGACAAGAGCGGACACATTCACGGAGAATCATGAATCTTTTATCCATGAAAGACATTAGATGATATGTCATGCCTGACCATCTGCAAACTCTTGTCCAGCATGAGGACCGCGCCCAAGAGACAAAGGACTAACATAGAAATCTTTGTATAACAATACCTATAGTACATCACATGTACAACTTGTGGTCGAATCGGCTGCCCACGATATCAACTTCTGAGTTCCCGTTCACTTCCGTTATGATGCCCTTCTCGACCTTCGCAGTCCTTCCGTCCGCCAGTTCGATCGTAAACTTCGGCGTCTTCCCGAATATCCAGCTCCATTCACGGATGGTTGCTTCGTTCTTTGCGATGGCATCACCTGCTCCTGTGAAGGAGCTCGTCTCGATAATCGATGACTTCTAAAACTTTCACTGGAATAAATACTGTGGGGATGTCCGCTTACCTCGCAGGAAGATCGGAAGGTATCCACAACAACTGACTCCACTTCATCTACCGTAACCCCGAAGACTTCTTGTCCCAGGTATCCGACCGCTTTTGCTGGAACACTTCGTGTCGCATTCGTCTGAATCCGATCGACCCATGGGGACTTCAGGGTATTCTTCAGGAACGGAAGATCTACGTCCACCAACAGAGTGAAGTGATGATAGGCGCGTCCCCGAGCAATTCTCGCCGCCGTTCCAGAGACCTTCCTGTCACCCGGCTGCAGTATCATGTCATCGCGTTCATTTGGGACAATCTTAACAAGGAGATGATCAGCGTATACCAAAAAACGACGTTTATCTTACCTCAACACCAAAATGTCGGTTCAGGGATTCCGCGAATCGCCGCAGATTCCTGGGTCGGCAATGCTGCTTATGTGTGGTCAACAGGGAAACGTTCAGATTCCCGTGATCGTGGTAAACGGTGCCTCCACCGCTGTGCCTTCTTGCCAGTGAGATGCCATTTGCTTCCAAGAAGGGAATGTTCACCTCGAGCCATGGATTCTGGTGAGTCCCGACGACGACAGCGGGATCATTGCTGAAATGTTAATGTTATTCGCATGAAATTAGGACTTCTCTCAAAAGAAACGGAGGTAAAGAGGAGTTAACAAGGTTGCATCCAATATAGAAAAATTGGCAGCAGAATCTCCATGGATGGATATAAGCGATATATTTCCCCAAATTTGGAAATACATACAAAAAATTCATCACTGAAGAGGCATTCCTTATCCGAAGCCACATAATTCTGGTGTACAAGGACGGATAAAGGAAAAGAAGAACTCACCTCCACAAGAGCAACGCGTCTCCGTCCTTCTCAAGATTGTGATGGCGAAACACCCATTCTTCGAAGGCCAAATTCGCAAAAATGGACCGGTTTCTTGATACGTAGACGGTTCCAAGCCGAGCGAGAATAGACTTCGGAGCGCTGGAGGCACAAGAAGCCATCGGAGACGCAGCGTCGGCTCAACATGATACTGAAAAACAAAAATAAAGGAACGCAAAAATCGTATTTGTCATATGTTCGGTCACGCGGAGAGACTGACGGATGGAAGGATGCGGTAACCTACAGTATCTTCAAGACTTCCGAAAAATGGAGAAGATAAAGGTTCTTTCGCTCATCCTTCTGGGCTTCCGTTACGGCCTCTTTGTCGGCGTCTTCCCAACCCAAATTGATCTCCTTCTTCAATAACGTCCAACTACAGTATCCAGCATCTCTGGCTGTGACGCGCCGTACATTTGTAAAACCCCTACGGTGAGGCTATAGTAGGCGGAGAAAGAGACTAGGAGAGATCCGGTTGGATAAAATGTATTTTATCATTTCGGGACATTTGACAGACGTATTAATCGGATCTCAGCTTTCCCTTTTCCTTTCGTTCTTCGCGGCGCTTCTTCTTTGCTTCTTGTCTCAGTTGCTTTGCCTGGATCGACATCTTGAGCTTGTAGGACACGAACCCTAAATTTCCCGGTAATCAATCAAAAGGAAACCAGCGACCGATATAAACAAAACCCAAATTCCCCATAACAAAATCTTCAATTGATTCCCATACTTGTTCTTTTGGCTTTGTAAGGAGTGTTTAGGGATTGGCTTTTAAGAATTGGACAAGGGGACACACTCACCCATGACAATAGCAATGACGAGCGCCGGAAGGATAAAGACAGTGTTGTCGATGGATTGATTGAAAGTACCGCTGCTCAGTTCGACCATCTTGGGAAGAAGATTGGAACGACCAGTCGCTGAAACGGCGTTGGCCGGTCCGACGGACGGAGTGAGTGAACTGCGCGAATAAATACTGTTTTCTAGTTTTCGTAGGGCTGTTTTCGCGCATTGTCGCGCTCCCTGCCGATATGATCAAAACAGCCGGATTTGTGTCACAAAGGGATTTTTTTTGTTTCACGCCCACAGAACGCTCTAAAAACTTGTTTTCTAATGGTCAGATATGCAGGCGTATTCATACAGCAGTTGATTTTATGGCGCTAATATTTCAACGAATATATTTGTGACTTTCGACCCTGTGCATCGTGGTAAACACCTGCAATTCATAAGCTCCCCTGACTTCGGTCAAGTCGCATCTTCCCTATGGTACTCATACGTGTGGCTCATAGCCCAAATACCTCTCTACGGTACACGTCGCAAAGTAGTTGTGGCTCATAGCCCAAATATTTATCCAAATACAATTATTTCACAATCATATAGTTCAGCTCAACGTACCTCTTTAAAATCAACATGCTCATTACTAGGATATTCAATTTGCCAGGTCATCGTAAGCTTCTCCTGTTCTCCCTCTGCAATAATGACTTTCCACTCAAGGTTATTATCGGCGTTGAGAGTCCAGCCTTGATTCGAGGCTCCCTCCGACTGTTTGCCCTCATTATCAGGTTTAAGCAGCTTTACCTAAATCTCTCACGTAGAGGGAAGAAAGGATCCAGCTAACCTTGATACGGTCGTCAATGGCCTTGGGGACATGGTCCCTGACAAGAACGGTAACCTCGTGAGGCTTGTTGTTCTGTATGTTGATGACTTGGGTGTGACAAACGGTGGCCTGGCGGTACAACATCCCGGCTTCAGAACCGCATCTTTCAGGCGCCTTGTAGGTGACCTTGACGGCGTTGTCGACGCCCAAGGAGCACGTGAACTTCTCGCCGGGGGCGACGGCCTTCAGGTGCGTCTTGGCGACGAAGCTGTGGTTCAAGTAGACGGAGGCGTCGCCCTCGAGCAGCGGGAACTCGGAGTTGTTGACGACGGAGGCCGTCAGGAAGACGTTCGTCGACTTCTTAGGCACGCACTCATGCAGCAGCGAAGGCTCGAAGGAGGTGGGATATATCAGCACCTTGTGCTCTGAATCATCGCTCGAAATTGTCTTTTTCATCGCAATTTCGTATTCCACGGGCATGTTCTCATCGGCAGTCACTCCGTCCTGGTAATCTCTCCTTGGAGTATCCATATCACTCTGATTAAGAGAGGCAAATGCGAATGGTGATTGTGCTGCTGACGGACCAAAAAGGCCACCCTTTGGTGCTCCAAAAGGTCCAGTAGAACTGAAAAATATAGAAGTTTCATAGAGTTGGTAGACCACTTACGCCATCGTCGGCAGAGGGCGATATATCGACGCATGTAAAGTGCCCAGTTCCGGTATCTTTCCATTGATAGAAGGTTGAGCGGTACTAAGGAATATCTTCGCATCAGTCCAATCTTCCCCGGTCTTCTGTTGGATCTTAGCGAAGCAGCTAACCTAAAGACGGCTTTATCAGCAATTACTAACGGTAGGAGTTCTCGATACCTCCATGATAGGCTCCTCGTCGGTCGTCACTCTGAGGTCATAGGCTGGATGCCATTTGACTCGCGAGACCTGATAGCTGATAACCAGATCCAAATGACCTTCTTCCAGGACTTCCACGATGATTAACATCTTTTTGCAGAAGAGCGGCGTTTCCTCAGAAGTACGCAGTTCTCGAATCTTCTTGCTGAGGTCTTCCATGTCTCTTTGGACAGTTTTAATCTTCGTGTCGACGCCCCTCAAAGTGTTCTGACAGTGAGAAGCCTCTTCATTGTAGAACGAGAAGAAGTTCGCCATGCTCTGACGGACGTCTTGGTCAAACACAAACTTTTCGCCGTTTTTGGGCAGATCGAAACGAGTAACCATGGCGTTTAGGGCGTCCAAAGCTTTCTTAGTGGTGGTCTTCCCGTCTTCCAGTTTGTTCTTCTCATTTTGTAGCTTTTGGCCTTCCTCCTTGAGCACCTTTATCTCCAGAGAGTCTTCCTCCTCCTCAGCCCGGTCATTCCTAAAGCTCACTTCGTGGATCCGTACTATGCGGGTTCCTTCGATGTGGATGGAGTTACTGTCGATGGTGCTGGCGAGGTTCTGAAAGGTTTAGTGGACGTGAATAACACAGAATGGCCTACCTCGATAACCAACTCATGGAATCCTGCCGCGAGATGACTCCTCAGCTCTCGTTTCACCTCCGCCCGGTCATTATAGATAGTTACTTGGTAGATCGGTAATTTGCTTGCTTGAAAAATAAGCTTGGAAGAAGCCATGCGTTTGGAGAGAACGAGTTCTCACTGGACAACTAGAGAAGCAACTGGGCGGAGACAACAACACCCGCGGATCGATAAGCCGATAGCTGTTTTTATTTATGTTTATTATGTGCATAGTCCTATCTCAAGAGGGGTACGATGACCGCCTGATCACTGCTGTAGTAGATGTGCTGGTTGAGGGGATATTCCCCCTGCCACTTGACGGTGAGGTCCTTCTTCTCGGTTGGATTAACATACACGGTCCATTCCAGGTTGTTATCAGAGTTGAGCATACAGCCGGGTCGGGCTTCTTCTATCGAATCGGATATCACTACGGGTTCCAGGATCTTGACCTAAACGAGGAGGTCAATTATAAGAAGTTGGAGAATGGTACAGTATCCCCTCATTATTGTAAGGAATCTAACTTACTCGTATCCTCTCCTCTGACGACTTTGGAATCTGCTCCCTCACCACAAGCGTGATTTGATCGGCTGGCTTGGTGTTGTACACAGTAATCATCTGCGTGTGAATCACGCTTGAGGCTTTGCCGAAGACCGTTCCAGTCTCGTAGTTATACTTCTGGGGCGCTTTGTAGGTGACCTTGACGGCGTTGTCGACGCCCAAGGAGCACGTGAACTTCTCGCCGGGGGCGACGGCCTTCAGGTGCGTCTTGGCGACGAAGCTGTGGTTCAAGTAGACGGAGGCGTCGCCCTCGAGCAGCGGGAACTCGGAGTTGTTGACGACGGAGGCCGTCAGGAAGACGTTCGTCGACTTCTTAGGCACGCACTCGTGCAGCAGCGAAGGTTCGAAGGCGACGTGTGTGATGAGCATCTTGTGCTCGCTGTCGTCGCTCGGGATCGTTCTTAGATTTGCGACTTCGAACTCCGTAGTCAATCCCGTGTTGTTGACGGACATTTCCATATGAGCGACTTCTGGTGGAGGTTCTTTTCGTGGAGCGACTTCTTCTTCGTTTTCCACGGCACGCGTAGGTCCGTGTGAATATCCGCTGACTGTCGGCGCGGGCATCATTCCAAAGAAGCCTCCGGTACTGAAAAGATTTTCGTTAACGATCTCAATACTATTTCGGTTTGCTTACGGGACCCGGGACGAACTTGATGGTTGCTGTGCTCCAAGGAAACGATTAGGGTAATGCGTCATAGAAGAATGTAACGATGCATTCAGGGTTTCCAATTTGGGAACGGTCCCTCCAAGGCATGGTCTCGCTGTGCTGAGGAAGATTTTAGCGTCAGTCCAATCTTCACCGGTGTTCTGCTGGATCTGAGCGGAGAAATCAATCTGAAGCAATAAATTATGTTCTATAGATACGAGCGAGCTTTGCCAACCTTTAGGGTCGTCTTCTCTTCGCTGTTTTTGGCGCTGATCAACCTCACATCATAAGTGGGGCGCCATCTAGCCATGGACACTTGATATGAGAGTAAGAACTCTAGGTCTCCTTCTTCTGGAACCTCCACAGTCACCTGAATCTTCCTTGAAGCCTGGGGTGACTTCTTCGCTTCCATTCTGAGATGGTTAATATGGGTATTGATCTTATCCATTGCCTTCTGCAGATTCTTCGACCCTCTTTCCGCCTCTCGAATGTTCCTCTGCAGCTGAATCATCTTGCGCTCGTAGAACTCGAAGAACGTATTCACTCTGCTTGTGTACTGATCGTCACAAAAGATGGGCTTCTCCTTCTCGCCATCCCCTACTCTCATAATCATTGCATTAAGAGAGTCCACCTGCTTCTGGTATGCAATTTTCCTGTCTTCGACTTCTTCCTGCCTATTCTTAAGTTCTGAAGCTTCCGCGAGCAAGTGCTCGATTTCGGGAGTATCTTCTGACGAAGACGGTGACGGTGAGCTATGGAAGAAGCCCGGGAAGGCTTGAGGACTTTTCTGCGCCTCCTTGAACTTGACTTCGTGGATCACCGCGTTTCCGGTTCCATCCAGGCGGAGAGAGTTTGGGTGAACCGCATTGGATATGCCCTAAAAATGGTGGAGCTCATCCTGTACATATCCCGGAAATCGGTCCTTACCTCGATGATCAGTTCATGTACTCCAACGGTCAGATGAACATTCAGCTCGCGATTCACTTCTGCTCTATCGTTGTATACGGTTACTTTCCGGAATGGCAAATCCTTCGCTTGGAATGTCAAAGGCTGTGTAGTCATGTCGAAGAACTGAAAAGAGAAGGGTTGATTAGATACATCGTAAAAAGACTAGATTTCGCTTTCATTTCGTAACTACAAAGCGAAATTATAATGGTTAGGATTGATTGATCGATTAAGACCCAATCCCAAAGGAACCCTTCAACAGTAGGGTGGCGAAATAACGAAGAAGTGGACTTACCGATGGAAATTGATGTTGCCCGCCCTCCAGCATTGCGCTGGACGATTCCGATGACTCGCCGGCAGGCATCGGCATTCCACAGGTCGCAAACAGTCTTGCGATGACATCATTTGGAGTTTGTTGTTCCTGTGGTTCATCCTGCAATCTTGGTTGTTTCACAAGAGGCTCCGAGTTTGCCTTCGATCTCCGCTCACACATATCTCTGTGGCTGTTAAGCGAAGACGTGGATTTGTCTTTTTGCTTCTTCAGCTTTGTCCCACATCGTTTACAGGCCAGATAGTCCCCGCAATCGTAATATAAATCGTACACTGGGGCCCTGGGTCGCACCATAGCAGAACAGAGAGCGGGGGGAGAGGACACGGGGATGCCGCGAAAGAGTCGGTTTCGGGTCTCCGCATCGTAGCGGATGCGGAAATCCGAAACCGAAACCGAAATAGAGAGATAGGAAAGGACAGAGCAGGAGAGCAGAGGAAGAGGGAAACGGCGGAAAAGGAGAGCCTGAGAGTCGGAGGGGTGCGCGGCGGAGCGGAGTCACCTATCCGAAAGGAAAGGCGGTCACAACAGCTGATCGCGCTAGAGTCAATCGATATTGGAGGCAAGGCACACAACAATGACGTCATTTGGCGATGCAAAATGCGAAAACACTTCGGTGTAGCTCAGGTTGAGCGCAATTGGAGTCCAGTATGTTCCCTGTTGCTTTAAATTTATCATTTCAGGAATGCGTCATCGCTCTGATGAGTCAAAAATAAGTCGCAGCGAAAATAAACAAATAAGAAAGAAAGAACAACTTAAAAACCCATATAAAACGGAAATAGTCTAAGCATTCTTCATTGCCTACAGCGATGAGATGCTTCTACGCCAAAGAAAAACATTGAAGAAGTTTGATTCACGAATAGACGAACTCACTTGCGCTTCAGCAGCCAGATTCCCTGGAAGTTGATCAAGAGCTTCACTTCCAATCTGCGTCGCCTCTTCTGAGATATCAGCAACCGGCAGTTCCTTCCGCTTCTTTGGGCTTGGAACGTAGCCATCAGAGTCGGGTTCCGGCTTCACTCTTCTAGGAGTAACACTATCCGCTGGAAGCTTCTTTATCTGCTCATAGAGGTTTCCATGCCGATCGCGCAGATGGTTCCACAAGCCCGAAGTTGTCCCCGAAGAACCGATAGAAAACTGATTTCCGCACACAGTGCATACAGCCTTTCTTGTGGCCTCATCCAGGATAAAATGGGTCCACACACTGCTACCCCTCGTTTTCGGCATATGACTGCTCTACAACAAACAAGCGGTGAGCTATGCGGGACGCAAAGTAGCGCACGAAGATCCAAAGTAGAACACGAAACGGTAAAATACGTACAGATTGGATATGACGACGACCCGTCAAACCAATTTGGGTTTGGGCATTAGAATTATGAATTGGAACCTTGAGGAAACTATTTAGAACCCACACATCTAGATTCCAAACGTCCATTCGGATCCGAAATCAAACCGGGTGCGAATGAAAACTCGGTATTCGATCGAACGTAATACGAATACGAATGAACGTTCCACATTCACTATCGATTCGAATACGAATGGACTGACATTCGCTCAGATGCGCATGAATACTCGAAACGGAACCGAATAGGGCTACAAATGAACGCTCGTGTGAAAACGAATAAGCCTACGCCTTTGGATATTCAGCCAGATGCGAATCGATATTCGCCATTCCGTATTCAGCCGAATACGAATGCGTCTTTGGCGTCGTGTATGCAACCGAATACGGATGAGTGCACGCCATTCGACAAACAATCGAATTATTCGGGCTGCATCGTCTATGCTAACTTTCTAGCAGTGAAGATGCAGTTTATAGGAATCGCCTTTCGAGTTCGAAGTTTAAGGAAAATTGTGAATTAAGACGCAATTCAATGTGACCTCTTCCGGCCAGCCTGTCCATGGTGGCTTAAAAAACAGGTCCTCTATGATATGGAAAATCTTCTGATGACTTCCAATGGTACTTGAAGGAGAGAAAGGGACTGCGGTAAACGTATTCGGAAATTCGTTTAAATCTTGAGGTGTGGACATGCTCTCTTTAATATCACTTATAACAAGCCAACGCTATAGCGGGAATCTTAATACTACATTTTTCTATTCTTTCTATTCTTCTTCTACTTTACTCTCATTTTCTCTTCTCTCTTCCCTTTGAACCCGCATGGACTCGTTCGTACAAGTGCACATTACTTCTCAAACTGTGATTCACAATCGGAGGCAAAACATGGGAAGTAAACAGGGTTGGTTCAAATGTGAATTTTCGATTTCTTGCATTTCGAAATATGGGACTATCGTAAACAACACATCATTAGTTGCGAATCTATTGCGAAAGGCGGCAGTCGCTAGCTGCTTCTCTTCTTCACATATCCTTATGAGAGTTAGCGGCACCTTATAGCTATATGAGTTTGTTACCCCTCATTGTTGGTTTGGTCGTTTGCTCGCTTGCATTAAGATGCGCCCCGCTCTCTAACAGGCAATGTAAAAAGGCTCCATCTTCGGATTTCTCTCCCTTCACAGCTGCCCGTTAAATTGGAGAGACTTCCTTGACGATATCGGTCGGGACCGAAAAAGTTTGAGTTATTTGATTTGTCGTTTTGGTGGAACAAGAACGTTCCAACGGTCCACAAAGCCAAAGAGATGCAATTCCCTTGCAATCCTAACTTGTGCCAACCTTCCAAAGACCAAGACACATCCTCTGTGCAAGCCCTATAAGATGCAATAAAGAAGACAAACAATTTCTTTTCGTCCCTCTTGCGCCCTTTTCCTCGCTCCGTCGACCCGTCTTGACATTCGGAAGCCGAAAAACTCTCCGCAATCGGGTTTCCCTCTGTTTGTGCGCCCGTTCGCTCTCCTCTCTCCACAACGGGAGTGTTCTTTGATCACGCACATCAACAGCGGTGACGCTCTTGAAACCCGGCAACCGCTGTTTCGCAAGGAAACCAGGCAGCGATCGATGAATCACCGTGCACCACAAAAACGACGCCGAACGCGGGTATAAATAAGTGACGGGGTCGCCGGGAAACTGCCATCGTTGTGCGAAACTGCTGCCAGCTGCGGCCGGCCCCTCTCTCTTCGGTGCCGATGTTTGTTTGTGTGAATCACCGCCACTCCGTGCGAATTCGGGCATGCAGAAGGTCGTTGATTAGGTAGCTCGATGATCACTTATCGTTGAATTCCACCGTTGTTGCTATGTTTACGGCTTTCTGTTGAGTTTGCCGAGAGCGTAAACATGTTCCACTGCCACAACGGCGCACCCTTTTCTCAAGCGATTGATCGACGGCGAAACAAGCCACTGGGTTTTTGCACATTTAAGTGCATTCGCGGTTGCTGTTGGAGATGAGAAGGTGCCACGCACTTTCCGATAAGCGCGTTCTAGGTTCTGCTTATTCAATTGGAAATCGATTATTCCAGGTGGTTGACTTAATTTTGTTAGTACTAAATAAGTCTTCAAGAGAAGCGGAATGGTTCTGTGGTTTCTCAAACTGGTTTTTACGTATAACCTTGGAGAAACTTCTGTTTTGATCGAATGGGCAGGGTTTGCCGCGATGTATGCAATTTGCAATACCAGCCCCTACCCATTTTCGTTCTGATTCGCTATAAAATCGTTTACCGTTCACATTACGGTCAGATGCGTTTGATGTACTGTTTCCATTTAGCGTTTAAAAAAACACCCCTTGGATAATGCTACCGTATATCCTCCACTGTCTTCAGTTACCAGCAAATGCTTTGACTTGGTTCAGCCTTCATTACCCGCTCCAAGAGCATAGTGCGGAAATTGCCCAAAAACTAGGAAATTGTAAGATGCCCTAAGGATATAATTTCCTAGCAAGTGATCAGGGAAGACCAATTGTAAATTGTAAATTAGGGAAGTCGCTGTATACAACATCAATGCAGCACTTTGCTCCCTCCAGAATGTTTAGTTTTGTGCCAAGTCCGACCAAAGTGTAATGACAGAAAAAAACCCACCTGCTTCAGCAGCTTGGACGATTGAGCTTCCGTGTCGATTTCCGCGTATCGTTTGAAGGTCGAAGCCAGATTCGCTTGCTGACTTCCGCCTCTCATTGCATATCGTCGCTCTTTCCGTTCCTTCTGTTGTCTATCAAACTGAAAACCTGTCATCAACGGACATATTGTCAACCTCTAAAGGTCTCTTTTACCTAGACCCTCAAAATATTCCCTTTTTTACTCCTACCAACAGCTCCTGCGCCCCCTCAAAGTCATTGACCACTCACCTCTTCGAACTCCTCCCTATGGTCCAACTTGAGATGATGCCTCATGTTGTTTGTGCCACTATCATTCTGCTTCTTAACCGTTTTGCCACAAATGCGACACTCGTGATAGTCGCCGACCACTTTGAAGAACTGGTCGTACTTGCTACGATAGTGCTGCGACATGACGGCCTGAAAGAGCCCTTGGAATGAAGACATCGCGTAGGGAAGCGCAACAACTCAAGATAACTGTGTTTACGCCCCAAGGGCGCTCGAACCGCGCGTTTCGTTGTAACTCGACTCGAAATCGATTCGAATTCGAAACTCGCTGGCCGAGCTGCGTGCCGAGCTGAGTCCTCCAAGAGTGGCGCAAGAGGCGGTAGGAGTGACGCCGCCGCTCCCACTTCCGCATATCGATCGACTTCCGGCGTGAAGTCGGAAGTGTCGGAAGTTCGTCCGTTCGGGGGTGGCAAACAACTCTGTCTTCGTGAGTGGTTCCATGCCTGACTCGCTCGATGTCTCGAAGCGAACCAAGAGGGACTTTTAAGCCCTTACGAGATATGTTAGAAGCTCTTGTGGATTCTTTGTGTATACCTAGGTTATTGTAAAGTGTTTTTAGGGACTTGATTAAATTTTTTCCGGACTTGAACTCGTGAAGGTCCTTGATCATTCTTGATAAGTGCTCATCTCTTTCTCAAACTTGTTGTTGGCCACTGTCCAAACCAAATGATTCATTCCTTCTCCTTCAGGCTGCGTCACTGATAACGGTAGATTGCGCCGAAATGTACAACCATAGGCTTATCTGCCTTTTTATCGCCTTTAAGGAACTTTTATTTAGTCAATAAATATACGGGCAACAAATTTTACCAATCAGGTGACCCTATCACTAAGGAATGTTTGCCTCTTTAAACTTTGTTAGTCATCCGAAACTCAAACCCAAACCCAAAACTATTGAAGGTTAAAGTTCCAATTCTTGAGAGGGTTCCAAACCTTAAGTGCAATAGTCTTGGATCTTGGTTGGGACATTATGCAATCACGTCAGGGCTTCTTTACCTTTTTATGCTGCTGATTTCGAAAAATCTCCATACTCCTTCAGCGTTCCCCAAAGTTAAATACATCGTCGAGGCTGATTCACTCAAACGTCTGCGTTCCTTGGTATTGGGCGTTCTTTCTACTTTTTAGCGACTTGAGAATCATGATTCGACATGTGTTTCTGTGTAGTTGGCTGCCCGCCTCGGTCTGTCTCTGTCTCTCTCGGTCTGTTTGAAGAACAGTCGCAGGATGGCTAGACTTCAAGGACCTGCAGGCACTCACTGTCTCAATTTGTCCTTATTCGTCTCTGTCACTCTTTACGCTCCGATCTGCCGTGCTTTACGCATTTGAACAGGCGTTAACCTTCTTCATTTTCAGAACATGGTTGCATCCGTTGTGACGTTCAAGGCGCGTGATCTGCCGATCCAGGCGGTGACCATCTTCAATGACCGAGCGCAAATCAAGCGCGAGCTCAAAACCAACCTCCCTGGAGGAATGCACGAAATCATCATCGAGAACGTTAGCCACTCGATCGACCGCGATTCCATCCGTGTCGACGGCACCGGTGACGCGCAGATCCACGAGGTGAAGTTCAAGGAGGAGCACGCCAGTGCGGAGGAGATCGACTCGCCCGCAATCCAGAAGTTGGTCGGCGAGAAGAAGGAGCTCGAGGAGGAGAAGGCTCGGCTGGGGGACAAGAAGAATCTGTTCCAGCGCCAGCTCGACTCTCTCAACGCCATGTCCAACAAACTCGGATCTTCTGACAAGACGTTCGTCTTCGACGAGAGCACCGAGGGAAACATCGAGAAGTTCTTCGCCTTCTACGACAAGAGAGCCATCGAGCTGAAGAAGGAGATGCGCAACATCGACGAGCCTATCAAGGACCTCAGCAGCAAGATCGACAAGTTGACCAGGCAGATCGACCAGCTCCGCAGCAATGCCCAAGTCTCCCGGAACATCTTGGTCACCGTGAACGTCTCCGAGGAGAGTGACCTCACCTTCGTGCTCACCTATCAAGTGTACTCTGCCCACTGGAACCCGGTCTACGACGTCCGTGTTGTGACGGCGGAGACCGCCAAGGAGAAGACCGTTCTTAAGGTATGTCACTGTGGTTTGCAGAGTCATGAACTGAGTCTATTCAGATGGACTACTTCGCTGTCATCAGGCAGAACACGGGAGAAGAGTGGACCGACACGAAGATTCTTCTCAGCACCGCACAGCCTTGCCAAGGAGGCAACGTTCCGGAGCTGGGAACCTTGAACGCGTCTTTCGTCAGCAAGGTAGAACCTCCGCAACCAAAGATGGCCAGGAGCTTTGTGACAGCACGGTAGGGACACCTTTCTTTACTATTTCACAATTTCACTTACCAGGTCGTGCATGATGATGAGCGCCGATGTGCAATCCTTTGGCGGAGCCCCTATGCGCAGCGTAGGAATGACCGCCAGCCAGCAGGTGCTCTCGACCGAGTTCGAGATCGCCGAGAAGAAGACGATCCCGAGCGACGACAGCGAGCACAAGATG
>KN168134.1:0-23134 GCA_000757755.1 Steinernema glaseri
GTTCGGTTCGACAAAAATTTTGGGTTCGGGCCAACCCTAGTTATAAATAATAATTTGTTCGCCGCACTTTATACTTTATTAAGACGGTAAAACTATATTGTTTACAGGGATACTGCAAGTGCGAAGGCGGAAGATGCGATCGGAGGACGTGCATCTGTATCAGAAACAGTACCCTTAAGCTGAGTGTAAGTCGTACCTATCAATCTCTCTGATGTCAGCTTCTTATAGGGTAACAAGATCGACCCGTGCCAGGAACGAGTCGACTATCACCAATCGGTCCTTTACGAATGCTGTGAATCTTGTGGATGCAAGGGAAAGTGCTCCAACACGTTCTCGAGCAAATCGATGCCCTATCGCTATGAGATCTTCAGACGGAAGCACGTGGGTTTTGGATGCCGCACTTTGGACAAGATTGGCAAAGGCTCGTTTGTGGCCGAGTTTGTGGGAGAAGTTATCTCGAAGGAACAAGCGAAGACACGCACCATACAAAGCTTCATGTATACAAGTTACCATCATCCGACTATCGTAAGTTAAGGCTTTCATACTTGTAGTTTTTAGGTCATTAGTTGACCTTGTAGCCGAAAGACTACTGTAGGGCCACGGCAATTGCTTCTGATTCAAGTGTCGTGCAAAACGTGTCCCAGAACTTATGGAGACCATAGATCAACATCTTCAAGAGGTTCAACCTTTCCTTTTCAGGATGACAGGGACACCGTCATTGATCCATACAACTACGGGAACGTAGCACGCTTCTTCAACCATTCCTGCAACGAGAACCTGCTCCCTTTCCGCTTCTTCCGCGAGTACCGTTTCGTCGACCGACCGCACATTGGCTTCTTCGCCAAACGAGACATCGAGCATGGCGTGGAACTGACCATCGACTACGGCCTCGACTGGTGGGCGATGAACATCAACAACAATTTCATCCAGTACTGCTGCTGCGACGCCGACTACTGCGTCCTGCCAGGGCCCAATCGGGCCCAGTTGACCGACGAGCAGATGGACGAAGAGTGCGAAGAGTTGGAGAGGGAGATCCGAGAGTACAGGAAGCGCATCGCGGAGTTGAAGAAGGCCGCGAAGCTCAAGGCACAGGCGAAGAAGAGCAATGATGAGGCGAAGAATGCCAGAGCGGTGGAAGCTGCGAGGAGATCGACTAGGAATAGCAACAAGGCGAATTGATGACGTCATAGAAGTAGATGCGGGCACAGTTTCTATAATTGTATAGCACAGAGCACACATAGCATAATTTTACGTGTATTCTGCCATCATTGATATAAATCGATTAAATTTAGACGTCTTGACGGACAGTTTCAGTTTACCGGTAGTCGAGTAAACGCCTAGATGTGAACTGTCACCGAGGCCACCACCTCCGACCAGCAGACGTGACAATTAATAAAACATATTTTCATAAATAAGTAAATATTAATAAAACAACAATAGTAAGTATGGTGATGTGATCCGGTTTCTCTTCTAGCGGTCACCTGGGTCTTTGGGCTCTTCTTTAATACGCACCGAGCCTCCCTCCTCCTTTTCCTCAAAGAGTAACTGCGCCAAGGGTCCTTCAATGCGTACCATCGCCTCGTCATTTGGTGGTACTGGGTCGATTTGTTCCCTGGAAGCACCTGTTGATTCGTACGTCTCGTCCACTTCCTCCTGCTTAATTCCTCTTGGGCTCGATGATTCGCTCTCCGTCAGATTCTTTAGATGCTCAAGCATAAGCGAATGTCGCTCCTTCAGCACTTCTTCCGGTATGATTTCCACTTCAACCAAACCGTCTTCAAGATTTACGACATTTTGGAGCACATGATAGCTTTCGGTATCCGTGCTCACCCATCCAGCAAAGCGGTTCGTTGGAGCATATACGGCGGTGCCCCTTCCCTGTGGAGAATACACATGTTCGTATCTAAATAAATGATATGAAGTATAGAACATAATCCACTGATTCCTACTTGTTAATCAGACGATAATTATCGACCAGCCAGATTGTGTTGTCTCGCGAGGTTCCATAGTCAGCTAGGCGGAACAGGAAGGTGCCCTTCTAAACGCCGTTCTAGTCAAATGTAGAGTTAAAAGAAATCGTTACCGGTACAAACATCTCGTGTTTGACGAGGAACCTCCTCCTGCGCTGCTCATTGGCGGCTGCTTGTTCAGCAGATGTCGACGTGTTGCTGTGGTGAGCAGAACCACCTGAAATGGAAAGTTCACTTTGAAATCTAAAAGACAGGAGCATTACTGGGACTTGGACTTTTTTCCTGGTCCTTCGAAGGCGTAGATTCTCCTTCTGATGCACGTTTCTTGCCCTTCTTTTCCTTTCGAGTGAGTGACTTCTTTCGGCGTTTTGCAGGCGGTTTGTAGTTTTCCTCGATTGGTGTTTCTGGGGAAGGACCATAACGATCGGAAGTGTCATCCTGAGCTAAAACAATGAATGGTCGGAAGAAATTTAAGAACACACGCTTACTAGGA
This sequence comes from Steinernema glaseri, assembly GCA_000757755.1. Lineage (NCBI taxonomy): Eukaryota > Metazoa > Nematoda > Chromadorea > Rhabditida > Steinernematidae > Steinernema > Steinernema glaseri. The sequence goes on from KN168134.1 coordinate 2,464, forward strand.
GTAGAATGATAAGGAGAATAGGGTTGCATGAACGGGATGCATGCAGGAATTTGTCCCGCACTGGAATGAACCACTTGCGCCTAAAATGACCATAAATTGTTGCATAAACAACGAGTAAATGAAACTTACATTTTGATTCGCCGAATTCACGTAAAATGGCGGATTCTCCGTAACCATATAGGGAGATGGTCGCAGAACGGGCGCGAAATGATTGAACGGCGGCAAGTAGTGTGGAGGCCATGGCGAAGACATCGCGCCATATGGACCGGGAAGATGTTGACCGAAGCCAAAGGATGGCGGCAGACAGGCGGGGATCTGTCCCACGTTAGACGAGGGACTTTTCGCCACCAATGCGATGTCCGAAGCGGATGATGGTGCGCGATCACTCATGGCAAAACGACCGACTGCAAACGAACGCAGAGCTGCAAATGACGATGAGCAGGAGCTTTGCAAAATCGTCCCGGCCCCACTGTCTAGACTGCAATCTGGCAGACTGTCTATTTAGGCGCCTCAGGGTTTCAATGGAATATGACGATAAATGTCACATGTTCGGTTCGCTGATAATATGGAATGTCCTTACCTGAAGTTACCTCGATCCTTACCTCGATTCGATGCGCTTATTTATGTGTTTCTTTTTACCTTCATATCAGAACATATATTTGCCTTGGTGGCGGTATCTTACAACGTTGCCCGTTCAATCCCCTATCAGAACTACCGCCTGTTACTTCTTACCGTCCTTCAAAGCTGAAGGCCATATCAAATGACAACGAAAAAGACACAATCTAGGAAGTAAACGTTTGTTAATGAAACGAAAAAATCGAAAAACGGCTACGGCCATGAGTCACGAAAAGATCCCCGCCTGGATCCTTTTCTGTGCCTTGATTTGTCATGAGTGAATGACAAATCTGTGCTGGTCGCCCACGTCCAGTGTTGCTCATGACCCCCGCTCCCCCTTTTGCTCCTGGAATCACAGCCATCAGTGTCTGTGCGGCCAGATCGAAACCGGTGCACTTCTTATCACTCTATTTTGAGGAAGGTCAGGGGGTCCAGGGATCCTGCTTGATAGATTTGTCTCATCGGGCAAAGTGCGAGTGTAAAAGGAGACCGTCCTTCCTCGAACTGCACCGCCTCAAGTGCCGCCAGTTCCTCAATCAATGCGACTACGGCCCTGCAGCTGACTGCCGCGTTACCAACGTCATCCCATGCGACTTCAACTGCGGAAAACGAACAAATAAACGTCCGTTTTTACAAATATTCACCGCGTCGGTCGTCTTCTTTTGCGCGCAGTCCGTGTAACTCTGTGACTACCTATACCTACCTATGTTTATAAACCTTCCATACCTTTTATTCTAGTATGATATTCGTAGTAGCTTTTTTTCTACAAGAGGTTAAATGGATACGTATTTTTCACTAATACTGCAGATGCTCCAACTACATAGATAAGAACACTTGCAAAGCGCTATACATATAGAATTTTTAGGCCTAAGTAATATATGAAAGTCCATTGTTCCTGCATTCTTTCAGAAACTAACTATCCATTACAATTAAAATTAATTTTTCGGAGGTATAAGGGGGCTATATTTGGAGACCACTATAAACCTACTCTTTTAAAAACAGTTACGTGGAAACTGGACGTTACCGGTGCATACCCGGATGTTGTTCTTTCCATCATGTGGCGCTCGTTAACAGAGCCATCTGTCAACAATAACTAAATATAAACACCTCCTCCAGCTCGGCTGCCAGCATCGTTTTGTCAGCACGACGTTTTGTTTGGCCGCATGCCACATACTTGAACTATGAATGCGCCTTTACACGTTCAAATATGCAAACAGCCGTTCGCTCGTGCGCCTTCTGTCATACTGGCGCGATTGACGGCTGCGCCTCGGAGCGCGCGAGGTCAAAGTTAAGGGCCAGCGCTATCTCCGTCTTCGGCACCACGCAGCTCCTCTCCGCTTATCATCCCCGCCGCTTCTTCTCTTTGTTCTGTGGTCCGTCTGCTCGTCACCATGAGGGGCTCTGTAAACGCGTCTCGTCATGATTAATGGCGCGTTAGTGCTTCTCATCAAATTGATTTATTCCAGTTTATTGGCGGTGTCGAGAGGGAGGCCAATTGTCAGCGTGCTCCTTGTGATCTTCGCGTTGTGCTGGATCGAACGGCTTCGGACATCATGACACGGTGGGTATTTCGGATTAAACTGGTCGGCAAACATTGCCTTTACAACTCTCTCCTCGTCGTAGCTGCTGTTTGTGAGTAAGACGGGTCACGTCAACAACTTGAGTTTACTATTGCTGACGGGTGTCTACGTGCCAGCCTTGTCAACGACACCCTCTGTCGCTGTTTAACAAAATAAGACGAAAAACACATGATGGAGTGCGAAGTTATGAATCCACTGCTTTAAGTAGCGTATTTGGCTCTCATTTTCTCATTCTTTTTGTATTTGCAAGGGTAAAGAAATGCACAGGACTGATAATACCGTTTGAATTGATGGCCTTAACATGAAATTAATAGGGGCAAAACCTAATGATGGTAAAGAGAAAGTTTTGTCAACATTAAACGCTTCCCATTGAAGTGTTTGTCTTTATGTTGCTTCTATATTAATGAACCGTATGGCATAAATGTGGTCCATTGCTTGGAGTGTTCCATTGTTCTAAATCCACAGTAACAGGCCACAGTAACTTCCGGCCAACGCCCGAATTAATCGGACGTTGTTTGCAGACGAGCGAATTAGCGCCATATATACATTTGACCATCACAATAGATTCCCATTTTATTCATACGAAATTACGCCATTACTCATAAAAACCCGTGACTTTACGATGTGCGAATGGTCATAAAACTCGAACAAAACTGTCTCTGTTTGCACTAGCAGTGCAACAGAGCACATAGTGCCTTATCAGCCAGCTCTACGTGCTTCCATGTGCAGGAAGACGCCGCTAAGAGGATTAAACTGACAGTGCATCCGTCTCACCTCTCAACTTTGAACGATCAGATTCTCTCAACTCATCTATCATGATTTTCAGTCGACACACGTCATTCTCTTTGCTCTATGGGGCCTACTCGATATCTTCCTTTGGTGATCGATTATGGACCTTCGCTGTCATCTTTATACTGGAGTACCTGGGCGGTATGAGGCTGGTTGGGATAAACCAGTTCGTCCAGAGCGTCAGCTCCATGCTTCTCAGCACGCCTGTTGGGAATTGGCTGGACGGACAAGACAGGAAAAGAGGTAATATGAATCACATAGAAGAAGAATGGTAAATGAATCACGCTAAAAGGGGGACACCGTTTTGAAGGGGATAAACTGGTGTTAGAATCAGATTTTTTATGGCGTAAGAATCAGACCATGGTTTGGGTTCATTTCGCTGATGTTTCATGGATGATACAGGATAGAGAAGATCTTATTTTGAATTCGGTTTGCAGGGGCCATGACTGTTCTTGCCGTCAACAACTTCAGCGTCGCGATGTCCGCCGGACTCCTGGCGGTATGCTTAACATTGCACAGTGAAGAAGCAGCCGGCGTCTACGGATGTTTCCTCACTCTTTCAATCATCTTCTGTGCCTTCTCCAAATGCGCTTCGGATGGTGAAAAGCTCGCATTCACCAAAGATTGGATCGTCGTGATGGCGAAGCGCGAAAGCGGAAACACTCTTTCTAGTACGTTCTATGGTTAAGATTTCCCCAATCGTACAAATTTCAGCGCGGAACGCCACCATGACCACAATTGACCAGCTTTCCTCAATTGGCGCCCCTCTGGCGGCTGGCTTCATCATGCGTGAGATAGATCAACGTTCGGCATGTCTTCTGTTCGTTGTTTGGAACCTCGTCTCTTGGCTGGCGGAGGCTTATCTCCTCAAGAAGGTGTACGACAACGTCCAAGAATTAGGCGTCAGGGAGACAAGAATAAGTGTAGAAGATATAAAAAAATCAGAAGATTCCGCCAAGGCGAGCAAAGCTACTTGCAACATGCTGACAGCCTATTGGAGGCAAAAGGTCTTCCCTGCCGCCATGGGCCTTGCTCTTCTCTATATGACGGTTCTCGGCTTCGATGGGGTATGTTCTTTCATGCTTTCGAATTTAACCACTTACGTAGCTTGCCGTGGGATACGGAAAATCGCAAGGACTCACTGAGGACGTGCTTGGCATGTTCCGCGCCTTCGGATCAATTTTCGGTTTGGTCGGAGCCTTTTCCTTCCCATTCATGGAGAGAACCATCGGTTTGAAGAAGACCGGATTCGTGGGTCTTGTGGTAAGCTGAATACTAGTTACTATTCCCATGACGAGTTTAGTTGCAACAAGTATTCCTGTATCTCTGTGTCGCTTCCGTGTTTCTGGCAGGAAGCCCCTTCAGCCCGCTGTCCTACTTCAGAACCCTTACTTTTGAGGTCAGTCTTTGGGAAGGCCCGTTTAAGACACTTTGCACACTTTTCAGAGCTGGTGGCACACTTTCCAAAGTGCGTTTGCCGTCACCTCTCCGCAACATACGGCAGCCGTCCTCAACTCAACGTTTGAAACTGTCACCGAAGCCCCTGACGCCGGGATTGACTGGTCCACTATGACAGTAGGTGGACACCCAGTCCTTTCCGTTCTCGCCTTCCTCTGTGGAATCACCTTCGCTCGCTTTGGCCTCTGGATGGCTGATCTGTCCATCACGCAGATCATGCAGGAGGCGATTCCAGAAGCAGAACGTGGCACGGTTTTCGGAGTGCAAATCGCCATGTGTCAGCTCTTCAGTGTGCTGAAAGACATAACCGTAATCATCCTTCCCGACCCAAAGACTTTCGGCCTTCTCATCCTCATTTCCATCTTTTTCGTCACTTGTGGATTCCTTTCCTACTGCTTCTACTGCTTAAAGGTAAGTCCAATACCTTGAATTCTGCTACTAAAAACAACTGTTAGGGACACAAATCGCAAGACAAGGTCGTGGAAGCAACTTCCGTGGAATTGCAGCTGCTCAGGAAAGAAGCGGAAGATGTTTAGATGCCAATCACAAGGATGCTCATAAATTTGATCTATTGCTCACTAAGAAACCGGTTTAATTGATATGTGATATGCCCAGTACCTTCGTCACTTACGTATTTATTAGCTGTTACGATTACGATGACATTAGTGATGTAAATAAAGCTAAAAACGCTCACGTTCACTTAAGTGTGCCTCAAGATGATATATAAGAAGACGACCTGGATTTACGAGGAAAACACGACGCCTTGGACCCTAAGAATGAAACAGGAATAGCATAACACTCATCGACTGGCTATTTTTGACATTAAGGGTCAACAACTATGAAGGAACTTCTTCTCAGCTACTTCCGATGGAGCAGAATCAATAATTCGAAGGCGAGAAAAACATGACAGTTCAACATTTAGCATTTAAATGGTTCCCTGTGGCTAAGAAGATCTCCAACAAATCTTGACATTAATCAGGCGGTCATCCATATGATCCTGAGCTATCATTTCTGAAATCGAGATTATTTTGAAAACAACCTTTAGAGCTTAAGAAATTTGTGAACATTTTGTGAAAGTTCGTCAGAGCTGAGATAAGCTTGAAAAAACAGGTGTGTCTATAATTACTGGGCACACTGTATGTACGTCAATATCACCCCCTTTCAAAATTGCGAATAAAACGGCATTCATGAAGTGTATACTACATATGTCTCCCACGCGCACACGGTGTCCAAGTGCAATGCTAACGCTACTTCAAAAGCGGCAAGGTTAATTGGCAAAACGTTTCCCTTTTTGTTGGAAACCTTGTAGCCTATCCTAAGAGTTCAACATGTTGGGTGAGCTTTGAAATATTCGGTGTAATTGATGCGTCATGTGAGCGTTCTACGGAACGAGAATTAATTCAGATAATTACAGGAAATGGTTTGGGCAATTACGTTTCAAAATGTGGAAGTAAACATGTGAGACTCAAAGAGCTATTCACCAGGAGCTTGGTAAAAGGAAGGTTATTCAAGCGTTCAATACCAACGTCTTTCACAATAAGTATTGGACAAATTAAAAAAATGACCGTTTTGATTTGACATGTGATGAAACACTCGTAGTCTCCGATTTGAACTCCTTGCCTACCCAAGCCATGAGCGGCAAAGATAAAAGTGATGCCCTCTAGGGACAAATACACCGAAAAAGACCATTTGTCGTCCGGAAACCGCGAATCTGACGCAATTCATTTGCTAAACCAAGTGTGCTGTTGCGAAATGTGTTTGCTTATGTGGAATGCATTTATTTAGATGCGTATATACAAATCATATACCTACATACAGAGATGACACGTATTTATGCGGTAGTTTCCAGCATCAGCAGCTCATCCACAGCTGCATGGACCTTCTGAACGGCTTGCTCCAACGGATCGTCCACTTTGGACGAGATATCGACGACTCTGTCAGAAGAGGATGACTCACCGGGATAGGAGCTAATCTAGAGGACTGCATTAGTGCACATCAAACAGGAATATGGTTACCTGAACCTCGTAGAATTCTTGGGCACCGTTAAGGCGATCTTTGTCCTTTCCGATAATTGGCAGATTCAAGCGAGCTGAGACCTGTGGACTGGCATCTGAGAGTAGAGCATTCAAGTCGTTCTCTAGGATACTGTAGCGCTCCAAAGCATCGTTGAATTTGTACTCCTCGGAAACGAGGCAAATCTTGAAATCGTCCTTCTGTAGGCAAACCGAGCAGAGTCCGTCCTGGATGAACAGCAGCTCGAATGGTTCCTCAGGGTGTAAAATAAGACTTTGAGAGATAAAAGCCTGCTTTTGTAGGTCATTCATTGTCTCAGAAGCCAACCATTCTTGAGAAGCTCCCTTCAGGATCCTTGTAAATTCCTCTCTGACCTTTTCCCTACTGTCATGGGATTGCGTCACCGTAATCCGCACATGCAGGAAGTACTTCACAGGGACGGGAGCCGACTGCTCCGGCTCGGGCTTGGGCTTCGCAAAGAGAAAGGAGAAGACGGTCATGGCGAGGTCGAGCGGAAGCGAATTCTGTTCTGAAATCGAGAATGGCCCTCTGAATAATGTTCGCCACTTGAGCGGAGCGCGCGCGGAAGCTGAATGCGGCGGGGCCTAAAGCGAGCGCGACGACCTGTTGCGCACGGATTTTTTATGGAAGCTTTGTCATCGCCGGAGGAGGAGTCGCCGCGGGAGAGGATTGTTTGCGACTTTTCGGGAACATCAATATGCCTAGGGGAAAGTGCAAAGGTGAATGTGCGTTCTGAGTCAGTAGGCAGTGTATTGAGTCGCCATTTTTAAAAGTGGAGAGAGGATATTTAGGCACGAGAACACAAATAGCCTTTTGGGGAAAGGTTCCCTTTCGCCGCTGTAAAACAGCTATCACATGTTGGGCGCACCTTTCCACGGCAAGTCAGGGAATAGCTCTAGAACACACGTATTTTGAAGGACAAATCTAAGGGGCGAGCATAGTGAGCGTACACCTAGATCCGAATGAACCAAATTGCCAAACGAACACATGCACAGCAGTTAATATGGAGGTGGCCTTTAAAAGCGTCGCTATCATTGTGTAAAGAAAAAGCCAAACATCACTTTTTAGGCTCTTTGCAGAGCTTTGAAAAGGATTAGTTGAAGTCTATTTGTTTAGTGTGTGTTATGTTTAAACAATATGTAATTTTCGTGCCAGTTACCTTATGTCAGTCAATGGATAACCTTATTAAAAAGTAAGACAGTTTCATTGATCTGCTCAGTCCACTTACTGCCTTATCTTAAGGTTTAGGACCCTGAAAAATATTTAACAAAACTTCTATTTTTTGTAAAAAATTGAACTCAGCAGGGGATCTACTAAAGCCAACGTATCCCCCTACAAATTTATTATCCAAAATGTGCCTTTTGCAAGGGAAACAACCACCTGTCCCAGCAAAACAGTCGATGTACATTTTTAGTCACAAACACGGAAAACGTGCAGACGGCGCGGCGAAAGCAGTAAACAAGGCCGTTAAGAGAGGTGAAGGATTGTCAGAGCAAAGAAGCCTTTGGAGGTGGTTTCAAAAATAGCCACACAATGTTGATTCGAATATTGAGGTGTGCTGCTAGCCCATCCTGAATTTATGTGTATTTGCTCGATGCCTGTGCGATACTTGACGGATGTGGATCAACTGATGCGGACTGTTCCAAAGCAGAAAAATTTGAGTACTTTGTAATATGTAAATGGCCCGATCGAGATCTTCGATAGGGTCGTATCGTGCCTGGACGTGCCACACAAACATTTCACCATTCTAAGGCCCTGCTGCCGACGAAATGTTTTTGAAAGTATATGCCGAACAACACGCTGCCGAGGAAGGAGGAAAAGGCGGCCTTCTTTGATATTGTTCAGGGGGCGATATTTTGGCAAATGTCGACGACAGGCCCATAAATCGATGCGACAAGAATCTGCCCTGAAGCGAAGGTATTTGACAGAAGGAGAGTATGGAAGCTTCTTTGTCGGTGATGCAAACAAACAGTATAACTGAGGATCCAATTCGCTCTTCTTCTTTCGTATTCAGCATGAATGTGGGGTCGGATGAGTAATGCTACTCACAGAGGTTAGGTAAAACAGTTTTCACCATATTAATTCATCGGAGAGGTGCTTAATTAAATCATCAATCGTTCAATATCGTCTTCATTTGTATGCACAATGTTCGGCTGCAGAGCATTTAGAACTCTGGGCTTTAGAGTCCGCTGTTTCGGTGTTCCTGTTCCAATCAAACTGTGATCCGGGATCGTAGTCAGCTCATGACATCTTTACTGGAAATAAACTAAAATTGGGATACGGCAATGCACTTTAGCGAGTTTTCGTTTCATTCCCCCAATGGTCCCCTTCCATGATTTGTCCCTCAAGAACACAATTTCACTTTTATTATAAATAAATACATCAAGCAAGATGAACCTGTCCATCTATGGTAAAAGCGTTTGGCCAAGCAGGATATGGCTCGCGCGCTCCTTCCGCTCCCCTATCCACTTTGCAAGCGGCGAGCGCGTTGTCCAGCGAGTAAAGCACTCTGTTGAAGTCGCAGAATCCGCAGGACTTCCGGCATGCTCGGAAAGCAACATGCGGACTTTGGCCTTCGCAGCTCCAGTGCATCGGCGACCACACGTCGGTAGAATTGACGTAGTGGCCACAGAAAGCGGGTCCGTAACGGTCGAAGCACTGTTCGCTAACGAGTGAGCGGGCGACGAGGTCGTAGGCCATGACATCGTCGTTCTTGTTGCATGCCGTACAGCACTGGATTAGTCTAAATAATACATTTGTGGACGATGCCATTTGTGGCCGAAAGGCACACTGGTCATGGTATAACGTAATGTCAACAACATTTTGTGCCGCTGACGTCGCATGAAAAAAAAATGATGCACTTAAAGGACAAACATCGTAATTTTACGTGCTACAAGATAAAGTTTAATGAGGACGAAGATGACACAAGGCTCAAACACTCTCTTGTGTATGGAAGGGCAGATATTTCTAAAAATTGCATGGGAAAAGCGTGAATTTGTTTGACTTCCGCAATTATGCACTTTGTGATGCTGCCAAAGTGCATCTCGAAGGAGACAGGCGACCGTTTCTCTGCGATAAACTTCAAGCAGCACTATAGAGGAAAACATAAATAGCGCAGGGTGTATATATCTTGTTCAAGGAACTGCGTAAAATAAAGAAGGGTAGGGAAATGTTTAACGCTCATCAACTTCAGGAGTAGTATGTTAAAATTTAAGGATAACCCTCTATCTTTTTCTTGCTTGAAACATTTCCAGGATAACCCCCTATCTTTTTTGTTTGTTTGTAACATTTCCTGGATAACCCACTATCTTTTTTTTTTTGCTTGAAACATTTCCAGGATGACTCTTCATTTTGTTCCAAAAGAATCAATTAGACAGAAATGTTTCTGAGGCGTTTCTTTCTTGGTTATTGCTTTTATTTTAAACTTAAGGAGCAGTATATTAATTTTGAGGCTAATTTCCGTAAAAAAACGCTTCTGGAGCTAACAACAAGTCGTAAACATACCTACCTGAACTCCGCTTCTGTATTACAGCGCTGAACGAAGTAGTTTTCGTTGCTTCTCCGTAGTCTGTTGCATGCGGTCGACCCAAGAAGATCTCGACAGCATGGTGGTTCGGAGGTCATTGCTCTCCCTAGATGTGACACTTATCTTAGTGCCTACCCTATAGCAAGCCTCACCATAGAAGAAGAAAGCACACAAAGACAGCAGGCCAAGCATCGCTTTCGAGAAGTGGTGAACACCTCCCTCCGGATCAGAGCGCTTTTACGGGACTCGGCGATTATTTCGTGATCTGTCATCTAGTCCGCCATTGTCTAATGACCTTTTTCGTCCCCACTTGGAACTAGTCAGGCAAACGAAAGATCAGCGCGATCGAAGGGGAAAACAAAGAGAGCAAACAGCAGCGATGGGAGAGGGTGGACTGTTTACCTTTGGGATCTGCATCTGAATCATGAAATTAAAACCAAATTTAATTCAGAAAGCTGGTGATTGCTCGCTACCATGAATTAGAAGAGCAAACCATTGCTGGAGTCTTATCTTCTGCACCTTAAATGCCCTTTAAGGGAATTGAAAGCTTCATTTGTTGGATTTTCTAAGAATTGTTTTGCACCTCTCTTTTGTATCGATATCGCCGTTTCTCGGGAGTTCGATAGTTCATCGGAATTGCGTACATTAAGTCAATCAGTTGAGAGCGAACGGAGCTACATATTAGGAAACCCTGCAGCTGATTAGCAGATCTAATTAGGAAAGCAAATAGGGAAAACGTTATTTAATTTAGTCTTTATATTCACGTAAGGCGATACAATAGTAATAATGAAACACCCATATTGAGAAATAATTTGAAAGAGTCATTAGTAGCCATTTGATCTCTTGAGAATTGCGGAAGGGGCTCGTTCTGGGTGGTCTTATTAGGCACATGGTACCATTGAAGGTTACAATAATCTCCATCACATTGACATCGACTGACCACCGAATCGAAGGGAACTGGATTCGAGTCGCAGCCCAGGAAGGCGTCGTGCGAGCAGCCGCTAATGGAGAAGTTTTGAGACCCTGCAATAAACAGCAATTGAGTTCCTAACCTTTCGAATGCTGAGTACGCAATCTAATACCCAATAATTCTCAGAAACAACCCCAAACTGACCTTTGACGCGGACCACCATGCAGGAGTGGGCGTTGGGAAGGCACTTGGCCCTCTTCAGAAGACAAGTCTCCCCTTCGGAGAGCATCCATTGATCAAAGCCGACCTTCTGACCTCCGCAGTGGAAACAACGCAAGGTGAGCACCAATTTCGTCAACAACGCCACAAAGATCACATGCGAGAATCGCATCGAACTCCGATTTAGTTTAACGACATCGAAGCTTCGAGCAAGGAGGCACGCGAGTGAAGAGCCTTAATCGTTATAGTCCGCCTGCACCGCAGATGTCTTGAGGAGGCGAACTCACGGCGCGGCCCATAAAAATGCACATTTTACATGAGCACGAAAATTAATTTCCTCGCGACGACATTTTCGGGGAGCGGCAAGCGCTGGTTTTATTGGTCCTTGAGCGGCTGGCTGAGATTTGCGTGGCCGCAGAGGACGAGAAATTCGAACCGAATCCTTAGTACCATGAAACATATCGAATGACGACAGAGACGCGGAGATAGGAGGAGAAGTGCAAAAGGATAGAAGGCCAACATGGTATAATAGCGAATTCGGAATTCTGAATATCAGTACTTATCAACTATGACTGTATGTACTCTGGTCAAAGAGTATGCAATGACAGTAATTCAGCATCTACCAGAGAGACGCTTCTACTTAAAAGGCGTCCCTGTATTCATCTTTACAAATAACAATTAATGGTGCGATTCGTTCACCTTCACTCCATAGATCCATAGATCAATGATCCACACACTTTCTTGGTAGTCATAAGCTGGAGGAAGATAATGAAATTGGCTACTTAGGAGAAAAGACTATTAGAACCCTCGATGCAGATGTTTTTACCTTCTGTCAAATGTCTGTATTGTAATCTAGTTAAGCTGAAAACTCGGTACAATATACGTACTATGTACTTGTTAGCGAGGCAAATATTTTGTTACTAAAAGGTTATCTGTTTTGCAGGGCAGTGCAAAGGCACGCACTTATCCATTGCATGGACAAAGAAGCACAGTAAGAAGCACGTCCGGAAGGATCGTCCACGGAGTACAGAGACCGTTGTAGTAATGTTAAGCATCAAACTTTGGGTCGGGCCATGGGGTAGCCAAACTCCCAAGAATTTAACCCTCTGTATACATGGGGACGCTACACTGTGAACCCTCAGATGAAGAGTAGAGTCATAGTTCAATAGTACTGGATGAATAATGACCGGCATCATAAGAAAAAATTGGCTACACAAGAAATCTAATAACGAAGAAAGGGGCAGTCCCATGATAATAATGTAAATAGACAATTCAATTAGTCAAAAAGGTATAATGTATTGAGATCAGAAGTATGCCTTCCTTGCGATGCACGCTGTGCTCTACACTATTCTATACGCAGCCATATTAGCGTTGTCTTACTGCATTTGTGCGTTTTCTGCGTACGTCGGTTGGACTACCTGTAACAAGGACAGCCGACACTACAAATACTTAGTCACGAACATGTTGACCAACAACTGCTTGCTCTTGTTCATGTGGAACGTCGTCCTGCAGCCTGAGTTCCTGGACGACGTCATATGCCTTAAGATGCATGGAATAGCCTCCTTCTTGCCCAAATATGGAGTCCATCTTTGTGTTTGTGTGGCTTTTATCTTCATCAGCACTGTTGGAGTCAGCTACTTCCACATCGGAGCTTATTACCTGACGACCTTTCGATTTCCCCACATCGAAAAGAAGATGTTTTCTGTGAAGTACTTGATTATCTTTTTCTGCATCTATCTGCTGGATGCGACGTTTGTGTTTGTGCTGGTGTTCTCGTCCGTCAGCCTAGAAGCGTTCCCTTCAGAGAACAACGTAGTTTGCTACGTTATGTCCTCCCTATTCGTCGGAGGATTTCACCTCTCCAAGCCTGTGATGATCTGTTCTATCGTTCATGTCACTTTCACGGCCTTCATGTCCTCACTGCTTGTCTTCCTTCTATTCAGCTTCTTGCGCAAAAAAGCAACAACAACGAACAGAAACAAGATAAGAGTCATGATGAGAACGATATTCATCGTGTTGTCGATACCGGTGACCCTGGCCGCTATACCTTTCGCCATCATCTTTATCTGGTCACTATTCGTGTCGTCTTCTCCAACTTTAGCCCAATTTGCTAACATATCCTCCTTTGTGGCCATGTCACAATTCGGCCTTATGCTTCTTCCCAGTCTTATCTGCTTTGAACGATACAGACGCGCGGCGCTTCAAATAATTTTGCGGAAGAACGTGGAATCACGAGTCTTCGTATTAACGACGAACATACATTGAGTGTCACGGCGTCATGAGCTTATGCCCTAGGTAGACTTGAATTCCTTGCCATACTCCACAGATTGATCACTCCTCTTGCTCACTCTTCTACATATATCCTACCTGTCATTAATCAAAATGCTAAATAAAAAACCAGTATGTGTCCGCTAGTCTTGATCACTTAAACAACCAGATCTTCGAAAGACGTTCTGGAGCCCGTTCAGCCGGTTTCAGATACAACACAGCGCAGCTTTGGTGCCAAATAGAATTCCCCTTCGAATCGATCAAAGGAGATTTCGAAATTTTGGGCTCAATCCAAGGAATCGGGCGAAAAGGACTCCCTTCTCTGGCTACAGTAAGAACTCATGTGGCTGCTTGTAGTTTTAAGTCGAAAATGGCAAATCGTGATGGAAAATTATATTTGGACTAACCCATTATATCCTACCTGTCATTAATTAAAATGCCCAATAAAAAAGACAATGTGTGTCTGCTAATAATGATGAGGGCAACAGAGTGAGATACTTTATCTACATACAATGTTCGAAAACATACAGAAGATCATTAAGCTGAGCTAGGCGACACTCGATCGGCTTGTTGCGGCTTATCCTTCGTCCACTCGGCCGCTTCTGCCCGGCAGAAGATAACTAAATACTTATTAGAACAGGGCACGGTGACGGAAACCCCACCGAAGATGGTGTTTGTGACGACGAGAACAACCGCGTAGAGCAGGAACACACAGCGGTACTCCTCGAAGGTGCTGTTCGGCGTCATGGAGAGGACAATGAAGGATCCAAAGAAGAGGGTCATGCAAAGAATGACCTGAGTCACGGCCAACACTGCAGGACTGTGCTGGCGAGCCACAAGCACGGACGATTTGTTGAAGCCGCCGGGGTTGAAGCCGATCATTGCCTGTGGAAGCATGGCCAGGAACGCGCAGATCATTTTGTCCTCGGGGTGCACAAAAGCGAGAACGACGAAGAAGAAGGCGGCGCCGTAGAAGGCGAGCGAGTTGAAGAAGCGACACTGGAAGGTACATAGTGTACATCTAGAGTGATGAATGGTGCATGCTACCTTATTGCGCTCTGACATAAACGTAATACGATCGCTTACAAGTCCCGTGACGAATTTCAGGATCAACTGAAAGAACACTATATAATAATTATACCCAACATCGACGTGCCTGGGTGACGAGAGGAATGGGCGCGACGAAACCGGCAGTCTCACCATCTATCTTGAGAACCCAAACGAGGTACATGTAGAAGAAGGTGATGGAGAACTGAGTGGCCAAGTAGTTGCCGACGCAGGCGATCCAAACTACCCAGATGGCGGGAGAGGTGAGGATCGCTCTGTAGGGGACCTATAAGAGGGAATCCGCCTCAGAGGAATTGCGCAGAAGCTTACGTTGGTTGGCTTCTTGATGGAAGCCATCGGGGGTTTTCCGGTGGAGATCTTGCGGATCTCCTTGTCTCCGACGAAGGGGTGCTTGGCGGGGTCATTTCTGAAAGAGAAGGCTGTTAGGAAAATGTACAGGGTGCGGCGGCGACATAACCACTTGGTGTTATGATACGGGCTTCTACATGCATCCGAACTGTCACCACTGTGATTGACAGTGACAAAAATCATAAAATTTTCATTGCCGAGAAATGTCAGAATATAAGGGCGAAGAGTACGTTTTATTAAGAAGATTCTTTTGGTTCTTTACGTCTCTTCCTTGTTGCTTTAAAATTTCTTAAAGCTATCCAGTGGCCTCTATCGCATATAGTAAGGTGTATAAAGGTCTTGCGAATAAATGGACCCAATTTTAGATGATTCCAATTATTTTTTAAAAAGTTATGTCTCTTAATCGCGTCACAGTTTCGCCGCGGCCCTTGTAAGGTGGAATATGTTTTAATATCTCCAGCAAATACCTGAAAAAGAGCGCCCAGATGATGGTGAGGGCGCCAGCTATGGCAGCATGAACGTAGTAAATAGAGGGCCAGCCGAAGTTCTTAGCAAAGACGCCAGAAATCGGCGTCGAGATGATGATGGAAAGCTGGATGTAGCCGGTGAGGAGCGATATGAAGAGGCCGGATTCTGTGATCGCCGCCCAGCGAGTCATGATGGAGCCGATGATAGGAAAGATGTTGGCGAATCCAATACCCTGAATCGAGATTATTGAACTGAAATAGGCAGATGAATACTTGAACGAAGCGCAATACGGCCAGGAAAGGAGTGCCCAAGGAGGCAGCAAGAGGTATAAAAGCGGTGATGACGGTGGAGGCAGTTCCAAGGAGGATTACTGTAGGATGTGGTCCAAATCTGTTCATGAAGGCCATCAGGGGGACACTTCCTAGAATCAGCGAACTCAGGCAGGCTGTGACAATGTTTGTTATTACCAACAAGAAGACCGAGAAAGACATTCCCGATAAGCCAACTCTTTTCCATCACAGAGTAGGTGAAACGCCGATCGGCCATGGGGAGGTCCCAACTACTGTAGTCCACATCGACCGAACTGTCATTGGAGAACAGAGGAGATGTCGTGAGATCTGTCATTGGCACCATAGCTGAGTAAAATGCGATTCCACTGAAAGGTCATATTACCTCTTAAAAGGATATCATCAACCTACGTGGCCATGTAGAGGGAGAAGCAAAGGGCTCCGATGACGAGCACGCCGAAGCGGGTGCTATGCCCACAAACGCACATCCTCTTGAGCTCAGAAGAGTCACTACTCATGGCTGCGAGATCCTGAAACGATGTGGAAATGGATGAAACCTCGGAAGGAGGGGAACTGTGAATGTAGCGGGCCGACCACACTAGAAATACTGACTAAGCGGAGGCTGGGCATTCTGCCGAGCGGGGATTTGCATTTTTTTTCGTATGCACCGAAAGAGAGTATTACAATCCGCTCAGGCGGTGATGACGAAACATCGCGTACTTTGAGAACCCCGAGACGAGGGGGTGACTATAAGTTCCAGAGATGTATGATCCGTGATCGATAGAGTGCGTGTCGAAAGAGCGCCATATGCAAATTCGGTGACATTTCGACGTATTGTGCAATCTTTTGCAACAGAACAGAAGAAGTTTTTGGACGGTAGATCCTGGATATTTCCGGCTTGTTCCTTGTTTTTCAAAACGCAGGTTGAAGTGAGTCATAAGAAGTACTAAAAGTTTAGATTGGATTGATCATTCACAATGCACTCCGTTGTCCCGGAAATTACGGCAAAGGTCAAGATCTGGTGTTCCTTTTGCACTCTTAACAATATGAATGTTCTCCTTATTAAAACGATAGTCCTTGGGAAACGCTCTGTTTGAAAATGGGAAATGTGCAGCAGACCTAGTACCGCATGTTATCTACTAACCGTATCTACTCAAGAAGGAGTCCACTTCGATGATATATGATACTCGCAGCCTTGGGTCTTATGCCCACACGTTAATATGTACTCTCGTTTACCAATATCGCTTTCAACAAATTTAATTAACCGGTTCACTATGGAATACGAAAAAAACGTTACGAGGAGGTTCTACCGAGGACAAGATGTGGCAGAAGCCCGGGCCAGAATGGCATCACAGTCCTGATGCTGTAAAAATGGAAATAAGGCATCACTCCTATCGAACGCCAACATTATGAATCACTGTCTGTACGACAGTACGCTAAGAATAAATGAAAATTTCAGAAACGGTCGTTGTCTAGAAGAAGGCATGCCCGCTGGAGACCCAGAATTATTATTATTGACTTGGACGAATTGCGGATCGCAACCAGCTGATCAGGACTTTAGTCAGTTAACCACGTTTTTGTCTTTATTGGCTATGTAACTTGGCTAATTTAACTATGTGGGGATCCAACGAAAACACTGTGTTCTGCTCCAGTCATCAATTTATCTAAGGAGGAGCTTCAACAGATGTTTAAACAACAGGAAGGACTCTAACAGATGGTGCTAAAGATACAAATATTTGCAGGTGTGTTTCTTTGTATTTCACCTGTGCCAAAGTATACCCCAACCATCCATCCTTCTCTCTGAAAACAGGGAAGACCGGAGAACGTTGAGAGACGATCAAAGAAGGAGACAACCTTTCAATAGTTAGCCTAACGCGAGAAGTGATTTGTTCCACCGTCGAACCGAGTTGCGCGTCGGGGCCATAAACCTCCGACAGTCAAAACATTACATTACATGGGGTTGCTCGCAATGGAATTTGCGAAAGAAGAGAAGAAAAGCGATCCTCTCTGATGATGAGACGGCATTTATCCACTCTGGTGACCTCCCGGACGATGGGGCCCTTTTCTCTCTGAATCCCTCTTTCTATTTCGCTTCAGCTAGTTGACCACTTCTAATAAAGAATACCGCTAAACTCATGTAAGTCTCAGGATATGCTAAGAGTGATCAAAGAAAAGCGAGAACCTATGATCACAGAAAGGAGCAGCTCAAAGGAAGACGTTGTACAGGAAGGACTCCAACAGATGGAGATAAGCGTTGTCATTGAATCCTCTGCCAAGATTTGCACGTGTGTTCCTTTGTCTCTCGCCTGTGCCAAAGTATCACCCCAACTATCCATCCTTCTCTCTGT
Organism: Steinernema glaseri; assembly: GCA_000757755.1. Lineage (NCBI taxonomy): Eukaryota > Metazoa > Nematoda > Chromadorea > Rhabditida > Steinernematidae > Steinernema > Steinernema glaseri. Next base: position 20,382 of record KN168134.1, read on the forward strand.
TTTGACCGATTCCATTTTCAACTCCACAGTCACATACATATTTACATTGTGCATAACAAGCAGAATTATGTTTTCACCTTTGTACATACCCAATTCAACGACTAAACACCATCTGCACCACTACCAAGCATGTGACTTCTGCTCGTTTATGTAGTTGTCCAACGCGGCTGGGTCCGCATGCACCGCCTTGCTTGGCGGCACGATGTAGCGGCCGTTGGGCGGGGACACATAGCGCTCTTCTTCGTCGTCCTCCACCGACGACGGCTTCCTTTTTTCGAAGTCGCTGTCTTCAGAGAAGATCTTCGGGATGGTCTTCGCCGAGGCAGTGCTTCGATCGGTGGGCGCTTCGCTCATCTCGGTCCTACATGGTCCACCACCATGCCAGCGTCGTCGGCAGTAGAGGGTCAGAAGGCGGAACAGGAGCACAAGGAGCTCGATGATGGTAAGCACACTGGCGCCTGGACGTGAGAACAAGGTAGAACAGGGGTAAGGTTATGCACATACCTATCCATAGTCCTGCTTGACCTCCGATATCCGAGACAAGGTTGACAAACTGCAAATGAATAGGAGGGTCATGGACTGGGGACAAGAGCCTACCAGATAAGACTCCGATTCAGTGAGCACTTCGTAGCTCATCTGTTCGTAGTAGATTTCGAGCATAGCGGCGTGTTGGCTGTAAAAGGTGGGAAGGAGACTATGCACTCAGAAAGATGTTAAAATCTGGCCCTACTCTCCGTCTGTAGACGCAGATGCGTCTATTTTTGCATGGCGCGCGTCTGTTTCAGCAGATGCGACGCTACTAGTGGGCGTTGACGCAGGCCGGCCATATTTCAACAGACGGACGCATGTCTGTTCGTCTGGCCCACACACATCGTCTGCGTCTGCAAAAACAGACACAGCATGTTCTGTCTGTTTTTTCCTTATATTTACATTTTCCCTTATATTTTCCCTTATATTTACAGACACAGAACTGTTGTTGGTGCAAACACAGATATATCTTAGCAGACGCCTGCGCGTCTGTTTTCAGTGTCTACAGACGCATCTGCGTCTGCAAAGTATGGCCCACCCTTTAGGAAACGACAACGCTTAGAGCAATATTTCCTGTGGATGCAACTGACCTAAAATGCTCTATGCACTTCTCCACGCCCATCGTACAATCTCCAACTCTGAAGGAGCCCGAGGGCCACTTTGCTGCAGAGTAGGTGGTCGTGTAGACGTCTTGCTGGCAGGGATGTTTGCACTTGCATGTGTGATTCCTCGTGAACTTGATGCCCTCAAGGATAAGACAAGTCCGCGCGTCCACGTCCAAGCTGTCACAGTGTTTCGTGTCGTTTTGCGCCGTCGGATATCTCGGGTCGGCGCACCCACAATTTCGGATGATCGTGTTCTGGTAGCAGCTCTTGTAGCAGCCTTCAGGTTCGTACTTGTATCTCTGGTAGATGTAGTCCTCGGGCACGGGCACGTCCGATCTTATGCAATCGCCATATGGTTCCGGGAGTCGATTTACCTTTTTCTAGGTTGGGATTGATAGGACTGCCACGGACCAATGTCTTCTTACCATGGACAACCCAAAGCTGGAGACTGCACCTGTAGGGGCGCTGTAGCCAAAGGTGTCCGGAAATGGCATCTCGCTCTGGTCGTGGATGGCTATCCTAACGCCAGTGGCTTCGGTAGTAGGTAGGTAGTCCGAAGAGTTGATGTACACCATCAATCTGAGGCCTAAATCTCGAATGCCATAAGGCACTCAAACTATCCTAGAACCTACCGTAGGATGGCCCAGCCCTGTGGCTGACAAGGGGCTTCATTTTGTTGGCATTGAAGGTGTAGCAGTTCCCGAAGGCCGGGTCAACGTGTAGTTTGAAGTCATTGATGATGTTGCATTGTTTTCCGTTGAAGGAGCACATTCTGATGAACTCGGACTTCCCATAGGAGAGTGCTATTCTACGGTGCGTAGGAAGACCGGCCATGGTGAGTACTAGTCTAGACAGAGAGGACCGTGGAGAGACACGTGGCATGACCTACTTTTCTTTCGTTTTCGTCGTGATGGCTACTTCGTCAGTCATGTTTTCGTATCCTAACTTCTTGAGCTGTTCGAGGAAGTCCTTGCGGAAGGGCGATGATTCGTCGGGGATTTCTTTTCCACGGATTTCCCATAGGCGTTTGAGGCGATCCGGGCGCAGGAGGCAGTAGTTTACGTCCTGAAAGCGGCCGCTTGTTTCATATTTCACTCCAGTGGGTGGGCCATATGAGAAGGATTACCACCACCAATGCTTGAAAATTTCTGCTAGTTATTAGGATAGGGAATTTTTCTGCTTTTTGCTATCTTTAGGTTGATGAAAGAACGCATCTTTGGACTCGGACTTTGGAGTGAGGAAGCCATTAAGTTGTTTTCTGCAAACGGAGTGGGTGTTGCTTCACACGTGAGTGGCGGCGTTAACTTCCGAAGTGGTTAGAGGAATGGATGGATGCGTGTTTGTTTTTGTCCATGGGTGTGCTTTGACCTATGGACCACTATATAGAGTTGAGGTTAAGGCCGAAAGATCACAGTAAATGCGTAGTGAATATGCTCTTCTAAATCAACTGGATCAGATCTGTAGCAGATCATTTTGTAGAAAGGACATTTGAGGAATGGCTGAGGTTCTGCTGGAACAAAAATACCCGATCCTAGGAAATCAGGAACATGTCAAGAACAACCCAGAAGAGTCAGTTGACACTGGACAGAATCAGATCATTTTGTCAAACCAAACCGACCT
>KN168134.1:23144-38688 GCA_000757755.1 Steinernema glaseri
TTGACACAATATTTTGATCTACGGATAATTCTACCGTAAATGAGTCCCTTGCAGCCTCGGAATAGGCTTACGTCTAGTCCTGATGTTTTTGTTCCAGAGTTCTGGAATTTAATTTTAATTTTTCGCTCCTTTGTCCCGGTGCCTTGAAAATACATCTCACCTGACCCGATCCTAGGAAATTAGGAACATGTCAAGAACAACCCAGAACAATCAGTCGCCACTGGACAGAATCAGATCATTTTGTCAAACCAAACCGACCTTCTGACACAAGCAAGGCAAACTGTGTGTTCCGTTCGTTTCAGGCAGGTTACAGTATCCAATGTCGTTGCACTCAGGACATATATTCTCCGTCCATGAAGTAGCATTAAAACAGGGCCACGCAGCCGAGTCTTGTCGGTCAAAGTTGCAGATGCATAAGGAGTTGTTGGTCTTGGGCACGGAGTCCATCTGCACGCACTCTCCGTTCTCGGTGTCTTTCGTACAGTCGCAATCCGAGAACACTGGCTCGTACTGGACGTATCTGAATCCGCCTGGAGTGGCCTTAGAATCTCGGCGAGTTCTAGGGGAGCGGGTGTACTGATTCACTGAGTCTTTGCTGTAAGCCACGGCCTGGTGGAAGGCGTCGAGCTGGAAGAACCACAGTCGTCTCCTTAGGAAGCAGGGCTAACTTACCGTCTCACTGATTTCTGGCACTGTTCTGGCCAGATGCCTCTTGAACGGATTCAAGTTGCATATCGTGATGGCGGGAAAAGGCGCATTCTCGAATTGGAGCTGAAAAAGTGTTTTTGAAGGAACTTTCGGTGGAACGGAGTTGACCCCCGCGTCCCTAGAGGGCACGTTCTTCAGATTCCAATCTTGCATCGCCAAGCTATAATTTGGATCACATGCATAATTCATGTCGGATGGAACCCTTTTTGTTGCAATTGGAGCACTTTTACTTGAATTATGCACGACTGAACGGTTAAGGTCAATTTCTTTAGAGCCCATTTGTGAATTTCAGATGATCTTTAGTCGTGTGGGGTAATTGGAGAAGCGATGGTGGGTCTAACAGAGTGTAATTAGTGAAAAAATATGCAAATTTCCTTTTTTTCTAAAGTGAACTGGGTGTGACCAATCTTTGACATAAAGCACTTAAATTCTCCCTGAGATAAAGCATCTCTATACGTCGTATGTATGCATATCCTACTTATCACCTTTTAATTATTTTATTTATTTAAACGCTTATCACTGCGTCAGGGAATCCGTTATTGAGGACCATAGAGATCATAATATTTCCTAATCGCCTTTTTTAATTGGTGAGCCTACGAGCTACATGACAGATGACGGCCTAAAAAATGAAAATTTTCAGATAATCAATTATACAGCTCTTCGCTGTTTTTTTTTGAAAGGGAACACACCCATTCATCTCGGGATATATCCGATGCCCCCTCCACAAAAACACTGATCACAAAGACTGCCAAATGTCGTGAATATAAAGTTTAAAATTTAACCACAGGTCGCAGCCCTAAAACAATCAATTGACGTTTCCATTTAGGGCATAATTAGATCTACTCGCTGCTAACCGTCCGGGGGGCCACACCAATTATGCGCCCCGACAAACACGATTAATGTGTCCGTCTGATGTGCGCCGCATCCTGCCGTGCGCTAACTCCGCGCAAAAACTCCGCTCAAGTGCAGATATTCAATTTGCGAAAGTGTTCTTCGATTTGGCGACACATCCCCCAGAGAAGCGCGCGGATCCATCTATTTTAGGTCGTGCCTGTCAGGGGAAAGGTTAAAAACAACGGAATGATAAAAACGGGGAACTAATTAGAGGCCAAGCCCAAAATTTGGGTTTTCCGACCTCATTGTCTGCGGTTTACTTATTTTCCTAAATAGTTTGAGTACTTTGTGTCTGAGGAGCCTATCGATCCCAGGAGGGAGTGGTCCATTTGCAGGACGCAAAGTGGCCACGTCTTTCCGTGATTGTTTTTGTTTGGCGCAGAGGACAAACAGGAGGGGCTTGGCCGGTCAATCCAACTTCGGAAAGAAAGTTAACTCCGCAGAACTACGCAGAGAGAAATACGCCTTCCAGACAAATATAAAAAACCGTAGTTTTTAAATTTTACCCTTTCTTAACTCTATCTTTTTTTTTTGCTAGAAATTTCTCGCTAACGAGTAGCCAAAAGCGTGCCCTATCAGACTGTTGTCGTTTTTAGTTTATAAGGAACGAATTACAAGGACAAAGATTTTAGGACATCCAAAAAAGGGTACAAATTTTTTTCAACTTGGAATATCCCTTTTTCTAAGAGCTTAGGATCCACCGTTGGGTCACAAATTAAGAATGAGTTGTAGAGTCTAACGGTGCTTCTGTTGGGTCTTAATGTTGTTCATATGAGAAATAAATAAGGTTTGAATGGACCACCATCTCCTATGCACCACCCCACCTAGTTTGATGCCCCTCTCATGATCCCATCGTTTAGCTAACATTACACTCTGGCTCGATGCTCTCGGCGATGTCCCTATCAATTAAACGAAACCACAACTCGGCGTGCGCCTTGCCACTTCTTGCAGCGTTCCGAACAAGATAGAACGGTTTTTCGGCCACTCGTGGTGTGCCAATCGACAATGAGTCCACACGCCGGAAATCGCGTTATCGACCCTGCCGGGGCTCAAATAAACGGCACGTAATGGAGTAGGATCAGATTAAGACGCGAGCCATGATCAAAGACCAACCTCGACGTTGACGATCTTGTCTTTGCGATTGTACTTTTCGCTAACTTCCATGCAATTGTAGATGAAGAAGGACATTGAGCACAGGCTGAGAATGGACCAGAAGATCCTGACGAATTTGTTCCGAGAGCCGAGGATCTAGAAAGGGTCATGTTGATCTTTTTGAGTGATGTCTTGCTGCCCAAAACAGATGTGGAACCGTTTCCGGTCACTGGTCTCCAAAAGTGTAAAAGGCGTCGTGTCCAAAAGTGTAATAAAAAGGCGTCGTCACCCGTTTGGGGCACTCTTAATTTGATTGCGTCCGAACTCATCCAAAAACGTGCAAAGAGTGCAGATAGTAAAACGGTTCTCGAAAACAAAGGAGTTAAAAATATATTGCTGTGTTTGGAATCTAGATCTCCACAATGTTAGGGCACCTATTTGGAGAAAATATTGTTAGCTACTTGGTGGATGATCAGCTGAGACGACTAGATTAGTTTATAGATCAATCAGTGGACCTCAATCAATGGCTAACATGAGAATTAGAAATGGGAAATTCTCCAAGTTTTTCGTCCAATTTTTGTTTTTTCGTCTTTTAAGATAACTTTCGATTCTTGTTCAACTCCAGTAAATCTACTATTATAAAAGAAAAAATGAGGTAAATCAAAAGAAGAATTGGACGAAAAACGAGTGCTAGTATGAGAATTTATCATCTCTAATGAGAAGATCAACTCACCATAGGGATGCCATGGGCAGTGGTGGACCCTCCAAAGCGGAGCAACTCGTTGCGGAGCTCTCCATCGGCGGCGGTCTTCATCGTCTTGCCAAAATCCTTAGAAGCGTCGATTACTAACTCGAGGATGGAGGACCGCCGGCTGGCCGTTTTCGACTCAGGCGGTCCCAGGAAGGCGTTCTTTTTGCTCTCTTCAGTGGCGAACACTTGGGGGTTACAGTTCAGCGCCGCTAAGGACACAAGTGGCTCGGAGGTTCTCCGCCGGAGCGACGGGGGCGAGGGAGTGGAGCCGACGACGGTGACAAAGGGCGGAGGAGGGGTGACCACCCAAGAGAAGCCCTCGCCAGAGGTGCTGCAGGAACCGTTGGAGACACCGCTGCTCGTGGAGCAGCACTCGAAGGGGGTGGGGCCAACCTCTCCCGCGGCGAACTTTGTGGCGCCGACGACGGCGGTGCGCGCGAGAGGAGGCGAATCTAGGTTGGCAATCAGGCGCCGCGGATCGCCTGTTTGGGTCGGCATTGGTCCCCTAAAACTGTGCCCGAATTGGAACGCAAGTTCGCTAGTAAACGGAAAGAACTCGAGTTGGGAGGAGCGAAGAAGAAGCGCGGTTTACTAATGAAGTCGAAATGGTGGTACTTGAAGACGGAATGGGAGAAGATCTGAGAGTTTAAGCCAAAATGATCTCGTCGGTACGCAATTATAAGTCACGTATAATTGCGATCATTTTGGCTCTTCATTTAAGGATACCGTGTTTAGGAATGGGTTCTGAGCTGCTGTTTTGTTTTACTGGTGTTATTTGGACTCTTAAAGAAGTACCAGAAGTACAAACGTGTTATAAGCTATGCCTAAATTGGAAACTGGACTCCAAAAACTCATTTTGTTTTGCATGTTTTGCCCAGGAGATTTGAAGCTGCAAGCAGAAGAGGGCTAATGCACTGATAAAGTCCTCAAAAAATATGAAAATACGTCTTTATGTCAAGTACCACTAATGAAAACAAAAGTATAACGTATGCCATAAATTTCCTGGAGTAAAAAACCCGGATATGAGCCATATCGGATGTCAGGAAAGGACAGGATATTCAAAAGCGCGTTCCCTTTAACAGGAAGCCACTTAAAAATCGGGAACAAAAATAGTTCTACTAATTCTGTTTGGTTTTTGTCATATTTTTTTTCGATTATCGCGCGGTCGCTGTGCCTAACAACAAGGAACTTCCTGGTCATAATTTTGCTGACCTTTTTGACCAAGCTGAACGGGTTGAGCTGACGAGCTGACTAAGTTAGACTGGTCCAAGCGTTCGGATTACATATGTAATTTTACGAGAAAGAATAACAGCTCAGCAGACAAAATGGCAGCCCCATCTGGTGGGCGAACAGCCTTCTGCCTAACCAACTAAGGGACTGAAATAGCGCGACCGAAAACCGGCGTGAAATTTTCGTCCAAATAATTTTGTTTGAATCGACTGAATATCGGATTTTGTTGTTTTGAAATTGAACGTAGCTTTAACGTCTTTCCGCATCAGATGAAACTAAAAGACGCTTTGGGTCTTTAATCCAAAACCATCTCACAATAAGGATGAAGTAGATTAAAAATGATATCTATCAAAGTGATTGTCTGATGATTACCCTAAAGAAATCTTTAAAAAACGTTGTTCCACTTTGATCTCTACTGCGTTATAAAGCAGATTATGGACCTTTACCGTATTAAAAAGCGCTAAGTTATCTCGAAAATTCATGAATCTGATATAGCCTATGATCGCACTGTGAAAAAGCATAATGCGTATGGATGGCGCGTAACAGGCCCAGGATATATCTATCCCAGGAAAACATAGAATTAACGAAGAAACAGTCTTCATTTGCTTCTCTTTGTAATATGGAACAGCCGAAGAAGATGACCATGGGTTCTTTCAGATACAGTATCACTTTCTTCTCGTTTATGGAAAAAAACTTTGCGCATATAGAAACACAATAAAAAACACGTCACATTCCCAAGCAGAAGCGATCCTCGAGTGACCTTAGCGCGCAAAGTGTCGCACTCCTAATTACCCTAACACCTCAGAGTTTTCAAGAAGCTCTCTGCTGTAAGCACGGAAGCAGCAGTTCGTGCGCGAGGAGCTTTTGTTTACAGCACTCTTCTCACTGACCACCGTCGAGCACTCGTCTTCCGACGACGACCAGTTCCCTCGGCCCTCTTCGAATTATACATTTTATTTACCTCCGAAGATTAGATCAGCGCTGACGAAATTGAGCCGGACCTCCCCCTCAATGGTGTTTAGCTGGTCAGATGGCCTTTTCGGAGTGCATCACTGGAGAACAGTTTTACTAAGTCCAGGAATACCCCTGGGACTAAAGCGGCCTAAAAAAGTCGAGCGATGACGTGGACTTATGTACTAGTTTGTAGACGTGCAAGATGGATGGCCGAAGATCGTACTTTGGAACGCCTGGATAGCTTAGGAACTGGATCGGTAAATATTGACCTCCGGACATCGTAACAAACAGAAACCGGTGGCACATGGATATTATAAGAGCGAATAAGAAGCGGATGGACGGTGGGATATAACGTTCTAATTTGACAGAAATCATAAGCCTAAGATGGCCCTTAAAATTACGGTATTATCGCCACAAGATTACCTTAGATTGAGGCAATCTTATACTACAATTTTGACGAAAGTAGCACAGAGCTAAGTAGCAATATTATAAGAGCGAATGATGGATAGAAGCTGATGGACGGTAGGACATGGATCGAGGTAGGGATAACGTTCTGAGGGGTCATCCTAGGCCCTGAGCCAAGAATGAACCTTAACATGATAGTATTATCATATAGCCACAAGATTACCTTAGATTGAGACAACCACATACTACATTATGGACCAACCAATCCCACCACCACAACTTCCTAGTTTTGACCCACTCAATCCCATTTCCTCCCTAACCCCACAAAGCCGATGGAACAAATGACTTTCTATTTTTTCGTGCTCATTCAGGTGCTAACGACAAGGCGGACATTTGAGTTTCGACAGCGCCGACGACGACTATAATTACACTCGGACGCCGTCTGACTCCGAAGCTTAAAAAGATGATCTTTGCGAGAGGTTTGCATTTTGTGTCTTCAGGTGATCTGAGGCCTGGTAAAGAAAACATTGCGGAGAGCGAAGTGTCACTCAAGGAGGACGAGGAGGGGCGCAAAAACACGGAAACTTGGATTGAGTGAGCCATGAGAGGAGTCGTGAAATGTGACTATAGTGGGTTTTTGGTTGTTGTACTACATTCTAGTGTGTATTTTAGTGTCAGTACTTGATGCTCTGTTGCACACTTCAGCGTAAAGAAGAAAACAAGGCAGTAAAACACAGGTGTAAAAATGTCCAATTTCCTCGATTCGAACGGAGTCCAGTGAATCACAGGGACAAAGGTTAGCCGAGGGCTAATAAAAGTAGAATAGTGGTATGTCCATCGCCGAGATTAAACGAGCCTGTTGGAGGACCGTAGGAGGGGACGCCCACATACTGCGTGCCTACGCAGCAGGGACCATAATTACGTCATTGATATCGGCTGACCCCTCAAGTGTGATCTGTTAGGTTCTTCCACAGTAGCAATAAACTCTCTCCAATTCATAGCCTCATGACCTTCCGTTCCGGTTATCTAGATGACTGTTGAGCAAATCAAACAGCTATAATCGCATCAAAAGACCAGTGTAAGCTATTTTTTGCGATGAACGCACCGGTTTTTTATTTTCGGGACATGTACTTAGCAGCAGGTGAAGAAGGTGTGTGCACAAAAAGTTGCTCGAGTCTTTGATGGAAAATGAAATATAGGGTAGGCAATCTGTCACCTTAATAGCCAGAAGGCGCTTGACGAGTGACCACAGGTCGCATATGAATAATTAAGGAGGTTAATGGTGAGCTGACGCAGGGATATATTTTTATATTGGGCGGTTTTTTTTTGGGGGGAATCGTCTGGAGCCGGTGGGAAATGCAATATAGGGACAGTCGATGAGAGTTCAAAGGTGAAACAGCTCTAAAGCAGTTTAGATTGATGGACGGCGACGGTTTACTGGATTGGATGATCTTACTTTTCTAGGGGAAAAAGGCTTTCAATCAATGTGAACGACAGGAAGATTTCAACAGATTTCACGAGGTAATCGATCCTTTTAAGCTTGTAAGGAAGCGTACCAAGCAGCCACAAGGTCGTAAAATAACTTAAAAAGGGTCCTGAGAGCTCGTGCTCTAATTAGTTCTGCTTTTTTAGGCTCTTCAGGGCTCTTTTTAGGCTCATTTTTAGGCTCTTTTTAAGCTCATCTTGGATACTGAGTGTTCCAATCGATTTAAAACATCTTTTAGTCATCGTTAAGTCCTGATGGATTACATCGCGATTTGTCTCGATTCCAAACGAAATCCAGGTATCTCTTCTTTCGTGGAAAGGCTACTACTGGTGGGAGATCGATACACGTTGATCCCAGTGACAAAAATAGTGCACAACACCACTCCCAATAAACAATCGGTCACGATCTCCTCTCGCCTTGGTCCATCAGCCAAATAATAACAAAAGCAAGAAACGATGGTACCCTATCAATCACGATGACCAAGAACAACATCAACCGAACAAAACCACTCTGGCTACGGGCAGAATGGCCAGGCCATTTCTACTTGCGTCGTCGGCGACTCATCGCGGGCCAGGTGTCCGAACGGTGCGATCCGCGAACTCTCACCGCAAGACAAATGCCTGCGGAACGCGAGAACCCCGCCTGCCGGGCTGGACGATTCCAAAAAACAGCTGAAGGCCGCCAGGGGAGCATGATCGCGACGGCACGCCATCCGTCATTATGAACGGTCGCCAACTTGCTACTTTGCTTTGTGGTGCAACTTTCGCCGACGTTTTCAAAAGTGCACTTTGCAGGAAGGCTGCTTGCAATTACGTCCATGTGTCTACGCTTGAGGAATATAAGTAGCGCCTCTGCAATAGGTTACTGCAACTGCTGTTCACTGCTAAGACATAACAATAAAGAATGCTCTATTTTCTTATGTCCACCAATGACTTCTTATGTCCATGAGTGACCTATTCGCTAACAGAGCCGATTAAATGTAGCGCCAATGCTACTGCTGATCCCTGTTGAGGTATCCAGCTTATTCATCTTCCGTTGATCTCTACTGAATCTACTTCTGTTCTTCCAGCCGTTCTTTGCTTTGCCCAATGACTGCTGGGTAATCTTCAATCTTTGAGGGTACTATTACTTCGTGCAGAATCAGTTATGGTATCAGTTTCACTCACATAATGTCAGTTATAAGTTTCACTTCAGAAAAAAATAAAATTTAAAAAATAGGACACTTTTGAATACTGATATAAATCTAATTTCAACCTGCTTGTGCAGCGCTCCACTCTAGCTGCAGAACCCCATTTTCGGGATAAAGAATGTGATGGCGCTGGTCATCCCATTACATTCCTTAAGTGGCATCCGACATCTTTAAGGCATCAAATCATTACTTCTAGTTTCCCCGTTATTCAAATGGCCTGACCACCAGACCTATCACCTTTAGCAAAAATAAAGCCTAATATCTTTTTATACTAAAATTTTTGGTAATTCTAAGAAGACCGCTTTGTAATTCTTAGAACAGAGTCTGGCGCTAATCCCATGCATCTGCAGCGGCCCATTTGGGGTCGATCATTAGGCACCCCCGAGGACAGGCAATCTACCGCACACGCCGTCCTAGCCGTTCTACAAATAATGAGAAAAGTGCAAGAAGTAATAAGTGGACCATTTTAAGAGGGAATTGGCCCATAAAGGGTAGAAATTAGGAAGGAATTACGTAGGGCAGTATGTAAATGACGAGTGATCAGCGACCCTTGGTTCTACACATGTCGTTAAGCAGTGTTTACCTCAAAAGACTTCGTACTCCGCATTCACACCCTATTTAGGCCCCCTATTTAGGCCCAAAGCATTTCTCAATTCACACGCGCGTTGCAGATAAAAATTCTCGGTGATGTATGCGTTTGGCGAAAGAAACTTCCAGCCTTTATCTCCCCACCGCATCTCCTGGGACCTCTGAATTGGCCACGTCGGCGCGGGTGTTAAGCGAGAGCGCCCGACGCGTGTACTTTCACGATGAATGAGGTGTCCGCGGGACACGGGCCATCCTTCATCTGCTGCGAGCGAGTGGTGCAACAACTAGTCACCTTCGTCACCTTTAATGCATAGTCGATGAGCTATTTTCGAAATATGAGTTATGAAGGCGCGGCGCGATTGGAAGTCGAAGGGGGAGGGAAGCACTTACCGGAAGAGAGCAAAAAGAACACCTGAAAGAGAGAAAGCACCGAAAAAACGTCATTTGTTATGATTTGAACTCAGACATGCAACAAGACATCAAGGTTCTTGCTTGTGTCCTTGGCTATGGACCACTAGAACGACGGATCCGTTAGGTTATAAGGGGTCGAAACTGAAGGACAGCTGGGTCAAAAAAAATTCTGGTTATGATCACTCAAAGTCCCCATGTTCATAAGACTGTTTGTTTAATCTTCTGTGAAAACAAAGAAATGTTTTACCAACAACCCTCATGTTTCCTTTATCTTTTTCTGCTTCCAATATTTTTGGCATGATGTACTTCGCCTGTAACCCTCATGTTTGTTTCGTCTTTTTGCTTTAAAGGTGACAGCCGCTGAAGAAAGTGGCGATCGGTTTTTCCACTTGCCAGAGCAGCGAACGAAAACCTGCTGGGTTTCCCGACATCTGTTTAGATATTCATGTTATGGTTTTACCGGAGCGATTTTTTCCGCGAGCCAACATATATTCTTTGGCCTTGCTTCCGCAGCCTTTGATATTTGCTAATGTGAGGTAACTAAGAAAAGTTGAAAGGCAAGAGGGAACGAGACGTTTGGTCAACAAAGTTCTTTGAGTCGTTGGTCAGCATTCCGAGTTAATAATTCAAGAGCCGTTGAAAAGTTTCCGCTCCGAGTAGTCCCTATGGTGTCATAAATGTTCTGAATGGCATAAGAAGATGCGCTTTGGACGAGCCATACGAATGCCTTATAAATGCAAAGTGCAACTTGGTTTTAAATGTTGATTGATTCCGGTTAAGTCGGATACTGTAGAATGAAACGGTTTGTGACATATGGCACAAGATGGCTAAGTTTTCATAACCTTCTAATTTTGTAAAAATTTTCACTATATCCACCGGATAATCCATGGGCTCAGAAATAGATACAGTCTCCGGTACGCCTAGGGGTTATTATGAATCGGCTCCTCTGACTAAATTTGCACGTAAAAGAAAACGTACAAATTCAAAGAACCACTTGTTTTCATCTTTGTTTGAGTTCTATATTTTGCATCTGACTTATGGGTGTCCTATCCCCACTCACCACTCCTTCATCCGGAAGAATTGCAAGCAAACAAAAAGAAAAATTAGATCCCAAGGCGATATCAAAGTTCAAAAAAAAAGAAGGCTGAAGAATGGAACTATTTTTATCGGAGGATACAGATTGTCCATGAGGGCTTTGGGCAGTGCCAAAAATGGAAGTGTGATAAACATGATGTTGTTCCTCTTTTGACATTGTTGTTGAATAGATCGTTCTTAGAAGTTGTCTTTCAACACTTCTGTCAGTCGATGTTTTCACTTTAGGATTGACAAGAACAGGATATGTACAAGAACAGTCGGAGAATTTTGACAAGCAAGACTGGATAGACTGACTTTTCTGGAAAATGTTTGAATAAATTTGAATAATTGGTATGAGTCCCAGACAGTTTGAACAAACTTACACTTTGAAAAAAAACCTATGCTTTCTGGACTAAGCCGGAGCATACGTCGTCAAGAAAGCAGAATTCCATAGAACAAAACTTTTTCTCAAACTGTAACATGTTTTGTCTCAAAGTGTAACTTTCATTTTCCCAAACTGAAGCTTTGCTTTTATAATTTTTCTCAAACACCAATTATTTTCACGAATTTTTACAAAATTTTATTTTCCGGAATCTGGACTTGTTGTAATCTGTGCTCCACACACTCCTACGACGTGTTTCTTCCCACATCCGCCACCGACCACAACAATAAATCTTCCCCTCACCTTCTTGTTGCATATCTGAGAAGAGAGCCGTGGTCAGTTGGCCTCCCTGACCAGTTGCTAGGCCACTTCCTAGTGTTTTCTCCCGATCCAAAAATATAGACGTATCTCGGTGCTTTCAATATTACGAAAACATAAATGCCCACCTTGATCTTCGTAAACGAAACGGAGCTACTGCTCCTTCTCACCAGAGGCTTCTTGGAAAATTCAACCGAAAGGAACCTCTTTCTGTCGGGGGCTTCTATCCCGTCCACCACTGTCGTCCGAAACGGCATCTGCAATGAACCAACTTAACGTCAAGAAGGTGATCGAAGGCCAACAGGTGGCTTCAACAGCAACTCGGAGTCATTCTGCTTCTTAGACGAATCCATGGCGCACAACACGCTTCCGGTCGACTGCCGCGGAATGAAACAAGGGTCAAATCGCGGCGTCGTCCCACATGGGACTCGTCGTCACTCACTCGATCATAAATTTGCACGGATCCGGTCATCGATCATGGAAGCTGTCGGCGCGGCGCATTCTCGCGTGGGGGTCCAAAAAAGCGATCGTTGAACTTGGGTCATAAATATGGACCCGGTGAAAAAAAAAAGAAAGTTGTACTTTTTGTAGGATTGCAGCCCCGAGGCGATAACTTTGGAAGATTCATAGTCATAAGTGCGAAGTTGGGCAATAAAAGGCTCCGAAATTATAGGTGATTCGGCAGCTAAAAATCTCCCTTAGAATGTTGCGTTAGAATGTGAACTCCAGTGGTCATTAAGGCAATGAAACTTTGAAAAAATGTGTGATAAACAGTTGATGTGTAAACAGATGCTTTTCACTGTTAAAGAAGCCCAAAATATGAGGGGTTTCTTTTATCTGAACCCTGTCTCCTAAAATGTAGAAATTTGTATAGTTTGTACCTTTTAATTTCTAAGAACGACTCGAAAACTACGGCGAACGCCGAAATGAGACACTGCAAGAGCAGTCTGCAAAGCCGGACCACACGCATGGAACGTAGACAGAGTGCGTTTTCAAAGCAGACAAAAAGTTCGCACGTTTGGCCGTGACGGACGCAGACACATCTGTCTGGTGTAGACTGTCTACGTCACGAGGATGTCATGCAACAGTAGATTTGTTACCAGACGTTTGTAACAGAAGAAAATCAAGCAAATAGGAATCAGGCCAATTGAGGTAGGAAGCACTCGGGACGGATCTCGAAGCTTTCACATCCAAGAAAAAAACTTAAATGTTTGCCATTACGCCCACTTTTGATGTTTTGACTTTGCATCCAAAGGAAGGGATAGTTAAGTGAACGATGGGCGCTTTTTAGAAGTATTTAAGTAGCTCCTGCTAGAGCAGATTCGACTCCATTTGAAAATTGAACCAAAAAAATAGTAACCAGACCAATAGACCTTGAAGTACCAAATCGTGCAAACAAGAAAGACCCCCCTGTGACCCGCCTGCACTAATCCCATGTCGCAGGCAAAGGACCCTCCATCGATTGCCCCATGAGGACAACCATTATCCCGTGAACACCATATGGAAAACAAGGCGATTTATCACTATGAGGACGGGGATCACCGTCTTCTGCAAACAATGGAGCACTTCCGTCGCGCCGCCACTGCCCAGAGGGCGGTCACAAAAAACGCGGAAATAGACCTTATCGTAAGTGGAGAGCGCATGTCAATCCAATTTATGGCGTATTAATGGAATTGCAACAAATTGCCATGAGTTTATTGGTGACGCTGTAGACGTTGCGCAGAGGAATGTGACCGCAAATGTCAATTATCATGTAGCTGCTTACGTTGCAAACAAACACCAAGGTAACGAGGGTCAAAAAAAATAAGCAACAGAGAATCGTTGAGGGGAGGTGTGCATTTGTGTCGTCCTGTATTGCGTAATGCCACTGATGTGGTAATAAAGATAAGTTAAGATGACATCGCTTTAGGGAAACACCTACCCGACACAATCGAATTATGAATTGAGCACTCTACAGTATACTAAGAGATCATCAGCACGCAAACTTTGCAGAAGTACTCATAAGACTTCTCGCCTTATCGGAGTTTTCGTGCGTCAGCAGGTGATAACAGCACACAAAAACATCTTAAAAACTGTGCCTGATCACGATTCATGCAGTCTTGAGCAGCCTCTAGGTTCAGGATCAGGAGGATCAAAACCAGAAGTCCTGCTCAACAGAGAAGCTAGAGCTCAATGAATTAAACTACACTACAAAATTAAATATCTTTAAATGCCGACAGGAACAAGAGCTTATTTCCAGAGTGTGGTATACATTTATTTTGATCTTTTAATTTCGGTGAAATTGGTACATTTCAGAGTTGCTCACTCCAGTGGGTATATATACAAAAGGTCCTGCTATTGGCCCAACTTTGTTTAGCTGTATATATTGCTGGAGAGCTTAACCCTGTATATTTCTTTGTTGAGAGGTGGATTTCACTCACTACGTTAAACGTAGCAATATAACCCAGAGGAAGGATGAGCTGGGTGAACGTTCCCGATTTGGGAGAAAAGATATGTATCTCTCCTATCATAAAAAGAAAAGAGAGGTGGAATAATTAATTCCTAGTGCGGAAAACGCGTAACGTAACCGCCCCATCATCAATTTCGATTCTATACCCACACACACGATCAGAGAACAGCAAAATTCCATCAGCAAATAAACACGACCGGTCACTCGGCACCGCTGACTCAACGCCAGAGTAGATCTGCCCGGTTCAAAGACCGGCATTGTCAGGCGGGAGTCTTTGAAAAAGCACGTAGTTGTTTTCAAGCCGTGGGTGGGTGCATCCGGTCGCGGAGCACACCTAACGCATTGGCCGCTAACTAGCAACAGCTGACATAAACGTCCTCGCCAAGAGTGCTTTTTCACCGCTAATTAGCCGAAAAACTGTTAATAGCCAGGTTAACTGTGGTTCCTTATTGTTGACTGATTGGCTTTGCGAAGAGCCTGAGCACCCCATTCCTTCTTTGAAGAGCCGAAAATGAGTCAGAAGGCTTTTAGCTAGGCGGTAGGCTTCTCATTAAACAATGTTGGAGTGAGGCAATAGGCAAAGAGTTGGGCTCGATTTCCGGACTCTTTTAAACGCGTTCCTCTTCGTTAGAATGGAAATGGTGGCGGCGCGAAAACACGGCTGATTGATATCGACAACGTCGGCAGAATGCCGATTTTAAACAAATGCCGACAAGCGCTAAGATCGGTTTCGCCGCCTTTGCAACGGCAATTGGGCCGACAGGTAGCCGCACGCATTTGTGTAATGATCGCAATGAGCTCACGTGGATTGACAGTTTAGTGGCGAGCACTTAAGTCCCGGCAGATCTGCACTTCTGATGATATCAACTACTAACTAGCAACCCTTTCCAACTGTCAACAAAGGATTGGGGCGCCATAGACCGCCATCGGACGATCACTGAATGCGGGTTTACCGAAGGTCGAAATTTGGGAGCTTACGGTAATAAATTGGCCGTCTGTACACTGTATTTGTGTCTTGGCAGCTAGGATTCACATTATAGGCTTAAGGACCAATCGAATAAACATAGTTTCGCCCCAATCCTTTGTGGATAGTGGGAAAGGGTTGCTAGTAAGTGGTACAAGGCATAGGAAGGCGCAGCTGAGCCACGCAACCGAGTCAGTCTTTGCTTACATTGGTTTGGCTCAGTCTCCTTCTTTTGAAGAGTAAAAGCGAGCAGAAATGCAAGTGCTATAGAGCATATTTGTACTTGTAATGCAGACGCCAGTAGCGTCTCATTCAATCACTTAACTTTTAGACGTTTAGGTAGTTTAGTTCAACTAGACAGACAGGGACGATGATTGGTTTTGCAGGATGGTATGGAATGTGGTGACGACGCACGTTCGCATGCGGTCGTGTCCGAGTTGAATAAAAGTTCTTTCTAACTGTTCCCCGTGTTCGTTGTCCACACCGTGACCCGCGTGTTGGCTCTCCCCGTGCTTGGGACTCCCTTCCAGAGTGCCCTTTTGCAGTAGAATGAGTTCCAATTAGTGATGTTTTTCTTATATAGATAACAGATTAAGTTGTGCTTAAGACGAATGACAGGCGGAGCCTGCGCTCTCCGTGTTCTTCGTGA
>KN168141.1:0-26947 GCA_000757755.1 Steinernema glaseri
GGGCACAAGAAGGGGGGGGGGGGCGGAGGCCGCGAACTCCTTCCGCGTCGATATTCTTCGGCGTTCCAAAAGGACACTTTCGAATAGCCCGTTTGCATTACAAATTCATTTGCACCCTGCGGCCTTCTTCTGCACGGCTGGGCACAAAGGGGAACGAACGGTCGTAAATCGGCGACCTCGCACCAAAGATCGCGCCTAATGGCCCTCCGAGAGAGACCCAGGGCGCCCTGGCGACTGGCACAGAGAGAGTGCGCGAATCAGCTGATCGCGTGACCCCGGGCACGTGGCCATCCTCCGATGGCGCGGAAGGCGAGAAAAAGGCCAAAGTGATAGAAAGAAACGCTTAGGAATGATAGCACTGGTCTTGGGAAGGCTGCTAGCCGAGGGGACCTCCTGACAGGGGGCGCGCGCGAATCAGCTGGTGGCATGACTCCGAGGAGCGCGCGTCACGTGGCTCCCCCGATAGGAGAAGCGCCAAAGACTCACCTGGTTCTGCTTGGCCTGGATCGTGGGCCTGGCGGTCCCCGTTTGCGTCCTCCGACCTCCGAGACGCATGTAGTGGCGCTTCTTGGTGCGGTTCCGCGAAGCCTAATCGATCGGCGTGGCTCCGAAGGGCGCGGGGAACTTACGGTGCTTCGATGACGTCTTCGCGACGTTCCCGACGAGCCTCCGAGGAGCACGTCGTTTCCGTCGTCGTCTTCGCCCGTCGGCTCGCTCTCCCCGTCGGAGTCGCCGCACCGCCTCAGCGCCATTGGACCCTCCTCGCTCCTAAGAGATTGGGGATGGATTTCGGGGCCTTAAATTCCGAGCATTTGCACATTTCTGCAGATACCGTACTCCCCATCAATCCCCAAAATACCTACCCGCCACCTCCCCAGAAGATGCGCATCATGGCCCCGAAGAGGAAGACGGTGATGCGCAGCAGCGAGGCGAGCACGATCCGCAGAGGCCAAATAATTATCAGCTTCGCTCCTCCGGACTCAACGAGTAATTGTCGCGCGTTCAGAAGCCACTTCGCTCGACGCCCGAGGCCGACGGAAAGGTCATTCTTCTGAAAAAGGTTGTCCACGTTGTTACAGCCCGCAATCGCGCCAATCAATCATGCCCAGCTGCACTTTCCATGTAGCCACTTCTACCGTAGTCCGGGTTCTAACCTTTATTAACCACTAATCGTCTTTTCATGTTCGGCGACACTGACCAACGTGGGTCTCCTCGCCTCCTCCGCGCCTCGAGGCCTATCAGCTTGTTGAGGAAAACACGCAAACAAGCAGCGACTTTCCTTTTTCGTCTTTTCGGAAGCATTAGAGCATCTTCCGGTCAATAGATTGCGTAATTGGTCTCCTACTTTCAGCTATCCGAACACTCGGAAAACACGGCGATGCTCGGGGGACGACTCGGAGGGACTGGCGTCGCCTGGATACCGGTACAACGGAACGGAACGCAAATATCCGTCACGAGACGCTCCAAAGCGAGCAAAACAGGGCGCGGAACCACGTGTCCGGGCGGTCGAGGATCCGCCAAAGACGACGCCTTGAAAACAATCCTGCGGGGTTCAGATAGCTCGGCGGGGAGGGGAACGCGTGCCTCCGAGCCTCGTCCGGGGGGAATGAGGACGTGATCTTGGGCCGCGTTCCACTCGAGCAGCTGATTTGCACTTTGGCCGCCGGACATCGGCCAATGTTTGGGGGCCTGCGGGCGAGCACTTTGGAGTTTTACTTCCTTTATAGCTTGCGTAGAAGCCGTGGAACTTGATGGGAAGGAATTTGGCGGGCACAAGATGAGTTTTTTGGCTTTCCTCGCGCATAAAAAGAAACGAGGAAATACTGATGAGCCAAGCGTGGATTCCAGGCCCCAATTTCCAAGAATCTCTCAAGCACCCACCCCACGGCAGTCCGACGGAAAAGGGGACCCGCGGCGCGCACGAAAACGGTCGCCAAAACATCGCTCCGCCGCGGGGCGCCGAAGATTGATGGATTCTCGCGCGCGTGGAGGTTCCAAAGCGCGCGTGGGTTTGCACGAATGTTTGTTTTTGTTGTGAACACCACGTTTTCCGGCATACTGTACCCGACCTAGTTGACCACCGAGATCCACTGCTACTGTGCGCGCACAAGTAGGGGCATTCCAGGAGGCTTCGGGGCGAAGGAACGCGGAGGAAAGGTGAGAGGAGGAAAGAGTTATCGGAGTCGGGGCAGTGGGCTGCCGCCGTTCTCCGGGTGCACAAACAAAAACGGCGACCGCTGATCCGCGGGCGTTGCCATAATCCCGAACATCCACGGAAAACCGGGCGGCCGGGGATTCTGGCGTCGCCGACTTCGGTGACACATCGATCGCGCTCGGCCGGACTCTTCTGGCCCTTCCGCCCGCCGCGCCGTCTCCCATTTGCATTCCACCGCAAATCGGTCGTCGTCCGACCGCCAAGGTTCTCCTGTTTTCTTCTCCGCGTGCGCATGTTGTTCGATCTCCGCTGTCGCCAACGACCGAAGGTAAACAAATTTTGTCCCCGCACCGCCGACGACGAAAATAGCGCCAATACGAATGGCCAGCCGCTCGAAAACATGCACCGGCGACACATAAACAAGAAGGTAAACGAATGCCTAAGGCTTGCAAGACAGACTGGCGGCGGAGGAGACAGACAGGACTGCGTCTGTAAACGGGTCTGTCTAGTTGTTTTCTTCTTTGTTGGGATTCACGCCTTAAATCGCGAGAAGCAAAGTCAGGCAGTCGCCCTCGTATCCTCCAAAGTGTTACTTCTACTGGTGCTTTAAGGGACATTTCTGAACATCAAATAAGGATGCAGAAGGTTTGGACTAGACATAAGGCATGCACGGACCGACAGACGAGACTATTGTCTGGAGACTATAAGCTGAAATAGACAAGAAGCCGTGAGACAGATAGACCCAGACAGCGTCTGTAGACTTCAAGAAACTCCAACAGACCAAAGAACGTATTTATAGTACCGGTAGAAATTTACAAACTTAAGCAACACGAAGCACTGTGGACAGAAATCACAGCGCGGCACCTTGCTGGGAGTGGCCGTCGTAGACGTAGCCCTGGCTGGGGATACATTGGTGCGTTACCAGCTTGATGGCCTCCTGGGCGACGACTCCCCCCATCAGAGAGGCGATGACGTGCAGCTCACTGCCTCCATATCGGCAGATCTCCTCAGAGGCGAGCGACGGGAACAGGGCGGCAGCACGTTTCGTCAGCGTTTCGTTCTGAAATTCCAAGTGTAAATTCGACGTCGCAGGGTCCAATACGGCGGGAAGTGTGTTTTGGTGCGGAGGGATTACCTTTTCATCGACCATTGCAGTAATTTTTCCTTTTAATTCCTCACAATCGGGCGTCAGGCTTTTGGGCTCTGTGTTATTGTTGTTGTTCTAAGAACAAAAAATGAATTATGGAAGCACGCTGTACGGAAGATGCCAAGGGGAGGACGGAACAGAGGACAAGGGAGGAAGGACTAAGGACATACCTGATGGCTTTCGGAGATGATTTCCTGTAAGAAGCGGTTGAGATCGGACTTGTCCATGTTGACGGGAACGCCGTTAGTGCCCGGATAGCGCCTCTTCTCCATGTAGAAGCGGTCGGCAGCCTGGAGGAGGATGTACCAGATCTTGGAGTCCAAGACGATTGGAGGTTCTTCGAGGTTCTCCGTTGGGACAATCGTGTCCAGCACGTTCTTATAGAAAACCGTGCTGTCCGTCCGAATAGGAGTTCCTTCGAACAAGCCCAAGGAGGATGCGTGCTTGCACATCTGCTGGCATCTATCGAGAGTCATGTAATCATCGATGGGAGCTTGCAGGTGCATCTGTGCGGCTTCTTTGGCGTACTCGTATACTTCGTCGGCGTCTTGAGTGGCCTGAGAATAACAAGATTAAATAAGAAGGCCAGAAAGGATTAGTGGAGTACCTTCTCGTGGTAAACCTTGAGAAGACTGGTGTATGACTTCGAGTCGCTGAACATGTCAGGGAGGACCCCGCTGACAGGGAGCTCTCCGTGCTGGAGGACGAACTTCTGCAGGGCAAGAGCGAACAGCCAGAACGCCGTCGGCTTCTCCTTGTTGTCGATTTCGTAGAAGCGCTCACATCTCTTGAGGACCTTCTGCACGGCTTCGGGAATCTGAAATGGCTATCGTGATCAAGGGGCTCTCAGAGGATATGAAGGAGTCGGAAGCTTTTCAGCTCTTATGGCATAGGACTTACCGTATGCTTCTGAACACTCCGAATGATGTTCTGCTGGGCCTCCATAAAGTTCTGCTCATCCAGGACTCCTTTCTCGTTCTCCCGCTGCATGTCCATCAGCACCCGCTCAAACGCCTTCCTCTTCTTGTACACGTCCGGAAAGTCCGCCTCCGACTCTCCATGTTCCGCTCGCCACTTCTCGAGCGCTTTGAAGTAGAGGACCCCGAAGGGGATGTGGGAGTGCTGCTCGTAGGTCAGGGAGTCCAGGTCGATCTCGCTGACGTGCTTGACCAGTTCAGGGAAGGGCTTGTCCAGGCGGAGATCGTTCTGCTTGTGCTCGTACTTCGCGTCCGAGATGGTGTGCTCCCGGACACTGACCCTCAGCGTGCCAACCATTCCATAGGCTCTAAATTAAGCGCTAAAATAAGGCACAAAGTAGGAAACATACCTAGTGTGGATGAAAGGGACGTTCCGAGGGAACAAGTAGTCGCTGACGGTCACGGCCGTGGCTTCAAGAAGGTTCGCTCCGATGACGAGGGAGAACGTGGACAACTGCTCCAGCTGGTGTCCTTCTAGCGAGTTCACGGACTCCAAGGAGCAGTCGCCGTCGACCGCGGGGTTCAGCTCCTTGAGGAGCTCCAGAGTCACCTTGGCCCGCGGCTCTCCCAGGTGCTTCTTCTCGATGAAGAAGTTGTTCCCGAGATCGGGCATCGTGACGACCGCCGAGTCCACGAGGCGGACGAACTTCACGCCGGCCAGCACGAGATTCTTGAGGACTTCACAGGCCAGAGCCGACGATCCCAGCATGCACACGGTCGCCTTCTGGATGCATTCCTGGCCGTCGTCGCCCCACAGACGGATCTGACGGTCGTATCGGCCCGACATTTGTGGATCTGGAAAACCTGAATGCGTGAATGAAGCGTCGGAAGGCTGGAGCTATACTTATGAAGAAGCCAGGTGGAAATCGATGCGGCGGAGCGATGCGAGGGAGATGCATCGGACTCCGTTTGAACGAAGCGCCACGAATGTCCCGACACGATGACCCTGATCGTGGCCGGTGACTGTTCGGCCTCAAATGTCCGCCTTCCGCCCTCTAGCCGGTCGAATCTCACGGAATCCGACTTCTTCCGGTGGCTTCTTTCCCTCCTTGAGGCCCAGGAGACGGCCGCTCCCGTTGGACAGCGTCCAGCTCCTTGAGATCTTATTTCTAGCGCTCTGGAACTCGCAGCTGAGGTGACTATTGCGTCATGCGGGGTGAGGTCAGAGTTGTTTGGAAATGTTTCGTCATGTTTTGAAATGCGCGAGATTCTCACCCTACTTAGGCCAGCAGCGCGGGCGGAGTCTTTTATTCCCTCTGATGCGCCCATGGATTGTGTAGCGCGTGTTTTCGAGCGGGAACGGGTTTGTGACTCGCGAGCACTTAGCATATCTGCCGGGTCCCCTCCTTGGAGGACAGGAGGATCAGGTTAAATTTTATGTTTCTTACAGGCGACCACGCTTAAAAGGTGAACGTCATGGCAACCAAGGAGAGAAGAAAGGTTGCGGAGCTGCGCGAACAGGAGGAGAGGATCCAGAAGATGTGGGAAGACGCCAAAGTCTTCGAGCAGGACGCGGCTGATGACGGGTGAGTTGGCCAGCTTCTTTTTGCGATCTTTTCTGACCCTTCCATGCTTAGTTCGCCCAAGTACATGGTGACCTTCCCGTACCCCTACATGAACGGTCGTCTCCATTTGGGCCACACCTTCACTGTGTCCAAGGCCGAGGTACTTGATTTTCCATTGGTTTATCGCATTACAATTAAAATCTAGTTTGCCGTGGGATACCAGCGCCTCCGCGGCAAGAAGTGCCTGTTCCCCTTCGGACTCCACTGCACGGGAATGCCCATCAAGGCCTGCGCTGACAAGCTTAAGCGCGAGATGGAGGATTACGGCTTCCCGCCTCAGTTCCCCACGGACGTCGAGGAGGTCGTCGAAGAGGTCTCGGCTCTGGAGGAAGTGATGAAGGACAAGAGCAAGGGAAAGAAGGTCCGTTTAGGGTTTGAATTCTTCTAATCTTTACATCTACTTCAGAGCAAGGCCGTGGCCAAGGCTGGAACAAGCAAGTACCAGTGGGACATCATGAGGTCCCTTGGACTCACCGACGAAGAGATCCAGAAGTTCGCTGACCCCATGCACTGGCTTGGCTACTTCCCGGACCACGCCATCCAGGACCTGAAGCGAATGGGTCTGAAGGTCGACTGGCGCAGGTCCTTCATCACCACCGACGTCAACCCCTACTACGATTCTTTCGTCCGCTGGCAGTTCTACAAACTCCGCGAAGGCCAGAAGATCGACTTCGGCAAGCGTTATACGATATTCTCGCCCAAGGACGGCCAACCCTGCATGGACCACGATCGTTCCAGCGGCGAAGGAGTCGGTCCCCAGCCGTACACTCTCGTGAAACTACAGGTCTTGGACCCCAAGCCTGAAGTCCTATCTGCTGTGGACAAGCCTGTGTACATGGTGGCGGCCACTCTCCGGCCAGAGACCATGTACGGTCAGACCAACTGCTTCTTGCACCCGGACATCGAGTACTCCGTGTTCTACGCCGGCGAGCACGAGAGCGAAGTCTTCATAGCCACGGAACGGGCCGCCCGGAACATGAGCTACCAAGGAATGACCAGAGAGAACGGCGTCATCCACTTCGTCCCCGGCTTGGAGAAGGTCCTCGGAAGCAAGCTCCTGGGCGCCGCTTTGAAGGCCCCCTTGGGGATGAAGTATGAGAAGGTCTACGCTCTGCCCATGCTCACCATCAAGAACGATAAGGGCACCGGCGTTGTCACGAGTGTCCCTTCGGACTCTCCCGATGACTTCACGGCCTTGAACGATCTGAAGAGGAAGAAGCCCCTCCGCGAGAAGTATGGTATCACGGACGAGATGGTTCTGCCCTACGACCCGGTAAGCCCCATATTTGGCTCCCTATCTTAATCCCTGGCATTATTAGATCCCGATCATGAAAATCGAGGGATATGGAGAATGCGCGGCGGAGGACGTCTGCATTAGACTCAAGATCGAGAGCCAAAACGACAAGGTCAAGCTGGAGGAGGCCAAGAAGGAGGTCTACCTGAAGGGCTTCAACGACGGAGTCATGTGCGTCGGCAAGTACGTCGGCCAGAAGACGTCCGAGGTGAAGAAGGTGATCGAGGAAGACATGATCAAGGAGAACCTGGCTTGCAAGTACAACGAGCCCGAGAAGAAGGTCATCTCCAGATCCGGAGACGAGTGCGTCGTCGCCCTCTGCGACCAGTGGTACTTGAAATACGGAGACGCAGAATGGAAGGCCGAGACCAAGAAGGCCCTGGAGAAGCTCAACACCTTCTGCAATGAGACCCGCCGGAACCTGGACCACACCATCGACTGGCTCCACGAACACGCCTGCTCCCGATCTTACGGTCTTGGAACGAAGCTCCCCTGGGACACGCAGTACCTGATCGAGTCTTTGTCCGACTCGACCATCTACAACGCCTACTACACCGTCGCCCACTTCCTGCAGTCCGACTTGGAGGGCCACAAGGAAGGGTCTCTGAACATCAAGTGAGTTGGAGCTTCAAGAAGTATCAACTACTCTCCTATTCCAGGGCCTCTGACATGACGGAGTCGTGCTGGGACTACATCTTCCTTGGAGCCGCCTACAACGCGGAGACGATGCCTGTTCCCCAGGAGAAGCTCGACACGATGCGCAAGGAGTTCCTCTACTGGTACCCAGTGGACATGCGCGTCTCTGGCAAGGACCTCGTCCAGAACCACTTGTCCTACTTCCTCTTCAACCACGTCGCTGTGTGGAAGGACCAGCCCCAGTTCTGGCCTAAGGGAATCCGCGCCAACGGACATCTTCTTATCAACAACGAGAAGGTTCGTTCGGTCATGTCTTGGAGGTCATCTTGAGTGTCCGTTTAGATGTCCAAGAGCACCGGCAACTTCCTCTCTCTCGTCGACGGAATCGAACTCTTCTCTGCCGATGGAATGCGCTTCTCCCTGGCTGTTTGTTGTCCTTCATCATAAGGAGATCTCATTAAATCGTTGCAGGACGCCGGAGACATGGTGGAAGACGCCAACTTCGTCTACGACATGGCCGACGCCGCCATCCTGCGCCTCTACACCTTTGTGGCCTGGGTGAAGGAGCTCTGCGAACTGAAGGAGCAAGGAAAGCTCCGCAAGTCCACGGAGACGAGCTTCGCCGATCGCATCTTCGTCAACCAGATCAACAAGGCCATCGAGGAGACCAGTGTCCATTACGAGGCCACCAACTTCAAGGAGGCTCTCCGCACTGGCTTCTTCGAATTCCAGGTAAGTCCACATGGGAACGACGAATCCTCACACATGTCTTCAGTCCGCCCGAGATCGCTACCGTGAAGTATGTGGCGGCGACGCTGGCATGCGCGAAGACTTGGCCTTCCGGTTCATCGAAATCCAAGCGATCATGCTGGCCCCGATCTGTCCCCACATCGCCGAGCAGGTGTGGCAGCACATCGGCAAAGAAGGCTTCGTCATCAGCGCCTCGTGGCCTGTGGGTGGAGAAGTGGACGAGTCCGCTCTGGAGCAAAGCCGCTTCTTCGACGAGTCCCTCCGCGAGTTCCGCCTCCGTCTTAACAACCAGCTGAACCCGAAGAAGAAGCCCGCCACCCCCATCGCCCATCCCAGCGACGCCACCATCTACATCGCCAAGCAGTATCCTTCCTGGCAGAACCAGGTCCTGAACATCCTCGTGGAACTCTATGAGGTAAGATGCGTTGATCAATCACATCTTCATCGTCTTCTTAGGCGAACGGCAAGGCCTTCCCCGACAACAAGGTCATCTCCCAACGACTGGGCAAGGAGGAGTCCCTCAAGAAGGTCATGAAGAGGACGATGCCTTTCGTGCAGATGATCAAGCAGAAGGTGGAGAAGTCGGACAAGGACACCATCGAAGTCTCCTGTCCCTTCGACCAGAAGGACGTCCTGCAGGAGAACCTGGACTACCTGATGGCCACGCTGCAGCTGACGAACCTGACAATCAAGGACACGACAGAGAACGGAATCGACGAGAAGATCGTCGAGCAGACCGTCCCCGGATCTCCGGTGATAATCTACTCGGTGTAACTTATTACTATTACTGTTTTGGAGTTGATTGTTGGTTTGTGCTAAGTAAACTTGTTACCATTGACCGAACCTGTGACGTTTCATGGATTCTCCGTCTCCGTCGATTATTGTCTGTCTCCTTCTTGTGTCTGCATGGTCCATTTCAGGATGACGACTTCCCCGGACATAACGGTGGTTCAGAGGATGGTCGCTTCTTCGAGCGGAGCTCTGGTCACGGCACTGATGAGTAAGTGAAGAAGGCGGAGGTCACTTCGAGAGATCTCGGAGTCCAGCCCCAGAACGACTGCCTAAGAAGGATGTTTCAGTGACGCCGATGGACGTGGTGAAGGTCCGACTTCAGCAGCAGGTGAAGCCTCTGGGAAACGAGTGCGGCTTCATCCAGCTCTGCACGAGCTGTGCGGACCCCCTGACCAAGATGCCCTGCGAGTGGTACTCGCACCCCGGCCGCTTCAACGGCACCGTGGACGCCTTCGTCAAGATCGCCAGGCAAGAAGGGGTCCGGTCCCTGTGGAGCGGGCTCTCCCCGACGATGTAAGTGTCGCCGACCGGGCTAGCTCTATCTTCGGGCCACAACGGGAATCCACCCGCGTCGGACGTGATTTCAACCCTCCTTGTTAGATGAGATTTAGTGTCCACTCCATCCCCACCACTGTGTTCTACTTCTCCCTATACGACACGATGCTCGCCTCCTCACGGCGACGCTTCGGGGACAGCTTCTACCTCCCGATGTTCGTCGGAGCCGCGGCCCGAGGAGCGGCGGTGACCATCGTCTCCCCTCTGGAGATGGTGCGCACGAAGATGCAGTCCGAGAAGCTCAGTTTCTTCCGTAAGTGTCTCGGAGATGACTAGAAGTCAGCAGGGACTGTTTAGAGCTGCGGGATGCCGTGCGGACGACCGTGAAGCACGACGGATTCGGAGCCTTGTGGAGAGGGTGGGCGCCCACAATCATGCGCGATCTGCCCTTCTCAGGTAAGCCAAGGAGCTCTCTATCTGCCACCCCAATATCCTTTCAGCTCTCTACTGGACTGGATACGAATACCTGAAGAAGCGTGCGCTACAGTACCTCGACCGCAAGGAGACCACGTTTGGGATCAGCGCCATGTGCGGAGCGCTTTCAGGGACCTTCGCGGCGGCGGTGACTACACCCTTCGACGTGGTGAAGACCCACCGCCAGATCACTCTGGGCCAGGTCAGCTGCAGTGACGCCGAAGGCATCCCCAGGAACGGCCAGCAGAGGCTGAAGTCGCAGTCCACGTATACGGTCATCAAGGAGATCGGTGCGTCGCCGCACGGCTACAAGGCCCTCTTCACAGGTAAGCGAAACCCAAAGACGGTCCTTCAGCTACCGTATCTAGGTCTCGTTCCGAGGATAGCAAAGGTGGCGCCGGCGTGTGCGGTGATGATCGGGTCTTACGAATTCTTCAAGTTGTTCTTCGCTCGCCGCAACAGCAAGAAGCTCTCCGAATGATCTCAATAGGCATTTCAATAGACGTGTTGTGGGTGCCCTCTTGTAGTAGGGCACGTCTTCAGATCGGTGATTATTTACTTCGAATGGTTATTATAGAGTTGCTCAATTGAAGATAAGTTGTCGGCGTTCCTGCCTAACAGATATTCTTAAGAACTAATAAAATCCGTGGGTGACTTCGGCTGTGGGATCGCTGGACGTGTGTGGATAGGATAACCTGAATCCATTGTTCTGAATATGGTAGCAAGAAGCAAATTGACTCCAGCGAAAACAAGAGGTCATGGCCAGACCCATAGACTTAAGAAGGCGCCACTGGCCTAATCGATCTCAGAGGCAAAGCGATATTTCTCAGCGGCACAAGTGTGGATGGAATTCCGAAGCGTTTCTATGCAGATTCTATGCAGATTTAGAGACAGAAATGTTTCTCTACTGGAATCGACCGCTGAAAGGAGACATTTGTCTGCAAGTGGTCACCAAGCCGGTCGGAAGACGCTAGGCGAACTGTTCTCTCAAGTAGGGTCAATGAACATGCGGAGGTGTTGATTCCACATCGTGTCCTTACATGTCCTATACGAAGCGATGACAAGATATGGATGCGATAAGATGTCAGTTTTATTGCCACCGTCAGTCCATGTGACATCATTGAGCGATTTTTTGCGCTCTTTTCCGCAGCTCCTTGGACTCGTCGTTCTAATTAGAACGCACTCCGGCCGTGAAGGGGAACTGGTTCCTAGCTATCACCTCTCCCTTGGCTTTCCCGCACTTGTACACAAGTCGCCACGTGGGAGCCTGTTGGCTAAACAAGGTAAAAACAAAGGAACCAGTCGAGAAGAGTGTCCATTTCCTTCAGAGCCTGTGACGCTCTCTGGCAGATACACTTCGAGCTTTCCTAGCTTCTATTCGGGTTCTAGGGAGAATCTGCAGTTCTTTTCCTGTGGGTGCAGCTATCCTGTTCTGCTATTGGGTATGAGACTCCAGGTCCGGTCCAGGGTTCCAAAGGGTCCGAGCTTGAAGTCATCTGAAGACGACAGAGAGCATAAACTCGACCCCATTCACTTTTTCCACCGCCGCGCGTGTCCTCCTGGAAAAGTAGGTCGGCAAAGTGCCGAAATCCGGAATGCAGAGCTGAAGGAGGCCGATCCAACCTTATAACCAAACCAACAGTCGATGTTTTCCTCCTTTCCCTCGACTCTTCAACGCCCTAGGGTCTTGGATCGAGCGAGAGGACCAAAGAACCATGCGAAGAGCGACGAGGAGCCCGGCGGTCCTTATCAGAAGGATCACTCGCGTCTTCTCCTAATCAATCGATCGGACAGCGAAGTCTCCTCAGAAGCCAGTTCCTCCAAGTTCCAACCTCTTTGAACGATCCTTATCGCCCGCCTTATCGTGTCATCATCACTCGTCGGCGCGCATTTCTTCCTTCCTTGCTGTAGGCATGCTTACGCACTGGGTTGAAATCGAACCCAAAGGTGATGTTAGCCATATTTCATGTGGAGAGAGCTCTTTGTAGCGCTCTCTCCCTCAAGAACGATACCGAATCCAAAGGGCTATGTTCTTGCGCTCCCATGGCTCGTTTAGTCACTATGCTATCGATCTTAGCCATCTAATTTAGGATACCTAGCCATCTAGTCCCGGTGCCTCTAGCGGGACTCAGATCCAGGGATTGCCACGAAAGGACGACTGCTGATGACTCTCCGCCTTAATGGGTTCGAAAAAAAGCTACTTCCGTAGCTCCTTGACGTCTAAATAGAGTACCCAATCAGCTTCTCCCCTCCCCTTTGTTATTTCCAAATCGAACCCTCAAACCCTCCCAACACCTCCACTCTGCCTCCGTCCGCCGGCTCGCTCCCTTTCCCACGCTGGTGAGAATACGAATTAATAATTTAGAGATTACCCGGCGCCGTGTTTGCCATTCCGCGAGATTTGAGTCGGCTGGAGGGCCAATTGGCCCGGCTCGTTTCCTCCGTCCGCCGAGCAATTTGCATATAAATACCCCGCGGCCCCCGTCACTCTCAGGAAACGCGCGCCGTGAGAATGCCACGAGCCTAGCGCTCCTTCTTGCAGAGCCATGGACTCCGACGCGTTCCGCAAGCATGGGAAGGAGATGGTCGACTTTATCGCCGACTACTGGGCCGGGATGCGCGAACGGACTCCGCTCCCCGACGTCCAGCCTGGGTACATCTGGGATCTGGTGAGTCCAGCGCCTGTGGAGTCGTCTTTTGAGGAATGGAGGCTTAGGCGGTCTAGGGTAAGATTTATCCAGTGTCTTCTAGGGACCAGAGGAAGAGTGGGGTTGGAGAAGGTTTGATAGGTCCGATGGGAGAAGTTTAAGAAGCCCTTAGAATCTAGTAATCTAGTAACAAGACCTTCTCATTGGTCGCTTCAGGGTAGGAGGGGAATGTATAAGCTCTTGTGCTTGGAATGGCTCCGATTGACCCTTGAACCCCTTAAGTAAGGTCCAATATGCATTGTGTATTCACACTCCGAAGGAGATGAGCCTCTGACGTGACATATCTACCCAAAGACAACGAATTAGATTCCATCTAGGGTTTGGAATTGAATAGCACAACCCCAGAGAGACACTTGGGACATATCTTATCCAGCTTGGCGCCATCAAACAGGTTTTTATCGCGCCCACTAAATAAGCAATGAGCGAGCAGAGAACGATGCACAAGCATCCGAGTTGCCTTAGGGGAAGTCCGAGAATCCCTTAGAATCTAGTGACAGGACCTTCTCATTGGCCACTTCAGGGTAGGAGGGGAGTGGGTAAGCTCCTGTGCTTGGAATGACTCGAGATTGATTCTCATAGATCCCCTTCAGGTGCCCTCGTCGCCCCCCGAGAACCCCGAGTCCTGGGAGGCGATCTTCAAGGACCTGGAGCCGGTGGTGCTCAACGCGAACACCAACTGGCACCACCCACACTTCTTCGCCTACTATCCCACCTCGCTCAGCTACCCGTCCATCATGGCCGACATGCTCAGCGGCGCCATCGCCAGCATCGGCTTCACCTGGGTAAGCACCTCCTCGCTACCGTAACCCTACCGTGACCCTCCGCGGTTCAGAAGTCAAGCCCGTCGATGACGGAACTGGAGATGGTGTGCACGGATTGGCTGGTGAAGGCGCTCGGCCTACCCGACTTCTTCTTGAACTCCCACGAAGGCCCCGGCGCCGGCATGATCCAGAGCACCGCCAGCGACGCCACCCTCGTCGCCCTCCTCGCCGCTCGTTCCAGGGCTGTCAATGTAGGTGGTTCCTATCTGACCCTATGGAGACCAACCCTTCCTCTCCAGAAGTACAAGAAGCAGCAGGAGAGCACGAAGCTCGGCTGGGTCTACTCGAACGTCTCGAGGATCCTCTCGAAGGTGGGCGAGTCACGCAAGGAGTCCCACGGCGACATCATCAACCCCGAGAACCACGACCCCGCCGTCCCCGTGAAGCTCGTCGCCTACACCTCTGACCAGGTGAGTCCTTCTTGGCCCGTTATTGGTAAAAACATCCCAATTTAAACATATCTCAAAAAATCATTTCATTAGATAGAATTTTAGCACACGACACTAAAATCTGGTGTCAAGTGCCAACCCTAGTCGGGGAATTTACTAACTTCCATTTGGCATTCTTGGCCAAGTCTTAACACGCAGATGCACCTAATGTTCTGCAAAACTCATATTTGACATGTTTGAACCCCATTTATCCCGCTCTCTGCTCAATGTGCAAAAATCATATTCTGCACGCTGATAGCGACCTAACTAACAAAGAAAAAAGTATAACCTGGAGCCCGTGCACCAAATTAGAGTCATTTCGTCCTTTGGGATGTTTTTACATACAATCTTCTTGGCCTCTCTCTCTCGACCTTCCGATCACCCCAAGGACCCTAGGCGCACTCGTCGGTGGAGAAGGACGCGATGCTGGCGGGCGTGAAGCTCAGGAAGCTCCGGAGCGCCGTGGACTCGCGCCTCGGGAACTACGGAGTACGCGCGGAGACGCTGGCGGCGGCGATCGACGAGGACCGCGCCGCCGGCCTTATCCCCTTCATCTTCATCGCCACCATCGGCACCACCAGCACCTGTGGAGTGGACTCGCTCGTCGCGCTGGGACCCGTCTGCAACGCCGAGGGCCTCTGGCTCCACGTGGACGCCGCCTACGCAGGTAAGTCCTCTAGTGGAACCCATCTCAGTCAGTTGACCTCCAGGGAGCTACTTGATCTGCCCCGAGTATCGCTACTTGGCCGAGGGCATGGAGCTGGTCGACTCCTTCAACTTCAACGCTCACAAAGGTCCCTCCCCATTCCGTTCGAGACGCCAATGCCCCTCTTTTTAGCTCTCATGGTCAACTTTGACTGCTCGCCCATGTGGTAGGTCTTTCCGTGCGGGACCCACAGACCCTGTCTTTCAGGTTCAAGGATGCGACAGAGGCCGTCAGCTACTTCGACGTCGACCCGGTCTACTTGAAGCACGAGCATCAGAAGAAGGCGGCCGACCTCCGGGTACGTCGACGTCCTCGCCTCAACAAAGGCCTTCTTTTCAGCACCTGCAGATCGCGCTGGGACGCCGCTTCCGCTCCCTGAAGATCTGGTTCGTGCTGCGCGCCCTAGGCATCGAGCACATCCAGAAGCACCTTCGCACGGTGGGTTCCTTGGGGTTAGGCTAGCTAAAGGTTTAGAAAGTTAGAAACCTTGGAAGCTAGGGTCCTATGGTCGGATGCCAGTTTAGCTTCCTATTTTGTGCATGTCAAAGGTCTTGACGCGAAAATTTGGCGGAGCGACTCAGAAGAATCTGTTGAACAATTTTGTACCAAACGTGCTCAAGAAGCACAAAAATACACCGAGAATTCTGCAGTTTTCACGGTCCCACCATGGTCCGCCAAATTTTCGCGTCGGGACCATCTGGTATCCAACTATACATTCCAAAACGCCTTCCAATGCCCTCTTTCAGATGGAGGAGCGCGCCAAGCAGTTCGCGGAGCTAGTGGCCCAGGACCCCTCCTTCGAACTCGTCGTGCCTCAGCACCTAGGCCTCGTCTGCTTCCGGCTGAAGGGCGCCAACGAACTCAGCGAGCGGCTGACGGCGGCGGGGAACGAGGACCGCCGCATCCACTTGGTGCCCTCACAGGCCCACGGCGTCTTCTTCCTCCGACTCGCCGTCTGCAACTCCGAGACCACCCACGACGACATCCGCTTCGCCTTCAACGTCATCCGCGAGATCGCCCAGAAGCTGGCCTAAACACTGTAGGGTGTATCCTTCTTGTAGTCTCAGCACCACTATCTTCGTCCCTTCCTGGGCTCTGCTCCACGATCCTTCTCGAGATACTTGAATAAACCATGGGCTCACAAAGGGGAAATGCACAGGAGAAGCCACAATTCCCTATTCTAAGATTGAACCGAGCCGGGGAAGGCGCCCACAGAGAAGTCGACGCTGCTGGTGGGAAAGTACTTCGCAGAGAAGAATCGTGGTCATGGGTGGTGGTTGTTCCTAGTGTTTCTTAAGGATCGTACATAGTGTCGGATCAGATCCGAGACTATGCACAAGCCTTGTAAGCCAAGAGCGTATATGGCGCACCCCATAGAGACATTTGAAACGAGCTAGGCCAGAAACATTTCAGAGGAATCAGGTGCGTTTCGAGTTTGGAATTTAAGAACTGTAGACCAAGAGACTGCCTCGTTGACAGCCCCATGACCCGGGAGATCGGAGTGGTCTGATCCCTTCCTGGGAAGAGGAAGGTATGATCAGGTACCGTTTCCCACGGCAATTATACACTCACCAAGAGATGTCGAAATAACACTTAAAAAATTCTTTAAAAAAGACAATATGGGTACCTTATTATTGAGAGGAACATATGTTCGAAGGATTTATGGAATGGTTTAGGAGGAAAGGTGACGTCCCCCTCCCCCTCTAGTGGTCGTCTCTGCTCGTTTTTCGCACAATGATCATTACAGCGAAAGTACTTCTTATTAAAGGCAAAATGACTGTTCTATGAGCGAGCCCCTGAAAAACCGGTGCTGGTGACCAGCGATGCCCTCTCCTATCCCAGAGGCTGGCGCGCTCTCCCTCTCTCCTTCGAGCGCCGCGAAAAACGGTCTTTCGAAATCCGTCTACTCTTGAAGGTCACCGCGCGCCCACTTCGCTCGTCTGGCCGTCGGAGGAGTAAATAGGACCATTCCCTGTCAGAAGTGCGTTCCCTTCGTCCTTCCAAAGTGCCTTCTTGGAGTCACGGGACAGCCAGCCATCGCACAGTGCACCCAAGATCATCGGACATCCCTTTGAAGGTCTCAGAGCGGACCCAACAAGTCGCCTTTACGACACTTTCATCGTGACAGAGAAGACGCGGTGACACAAAACAGACGCACAAATGTGTTCTCAACCCACGAGCCTCAAGTATCGTGTGACGACTGTCAAGGAATACCGACTTTTTGAGTCGAGAGGTGAGAAGCTGGATGAATCTTGAGAACATTCATTCAGAGGTGCCTCTGGGGTTCACTGGGCTCTTGGAGTCAAGGAACTGCTTTTTTAGGAGCACTTATGAACTGAGCACTCGGTTCTTCGGTAGCCGATACTGGCGTTCCTTGGTATCATGCCAGTTGAACGTCTTAAGGTCCTATAGATTGAATGTCGTCCGAGGACTTCACCTTTGACAATCCATAATTGCATAAAACTTGTTGTAAATAGATGCAACACTTGTTTTTGGAGCAGTTATCAGCAAAGGAGTTCGATAACCACAGCATTAGAAGTAGGATCTGGTTAACCAGCAAAAACGATCGGTTACTTACTAGATCATCCAGCTATAACTGACTGACTCTCCTCGTTAAATCAGCTGAACAGTAAAAAAGTTCTACAGACTATTCGGAGAATCTTATTCTATATTATCCTCAGGTTACCAGGAGCCCAAGCCAATAATCCCA
Organism: Steinernema glaseri; assembly: GCA_000757755.1. Taxonomy (NCBI): domain Eukaryota; kingdom Metazoa; phylum Nematoda; class Chromadorea; order Rhabditida; family Steinernematidae; genus Steinernema; species Steinernema glaseri. Next base: position 17,659 of record KN168141.1, read on the forward strand.
TTTGAAGTATCGCCGCAATCCGGGCGCGTCACTACTTATAGGTACTGGTAACTGTGAGGTCAAGCAACTCTACAAGTACGGTCAGTAATAAGGATGTTAGGTCATCCCTATTATTAGACCTTCGAGGACCATCGACAAATAGCTTACTGTGCAATGCAACACTCTCCTGCCACAGTAGAAAACTCATCTCTTGATCCTTCTTGAGCCCCTCTCGACCCCCTTGACTCTTGGACTTTTAAGTGGTGGCTGAGCAATTCCGATAATAATTTATCTCAACAGGTGATATGGTGTTTCAACCTTTGCGAACCTTCCAGTGCATCGGGGTGAAGGGATGTGGACGGAGATGAGAAGACACGTATGAGAGCAGCGACGGAGAGATTACGAGGAGGACGGATTATTACGGACACACACGCATTTCGCACAACAAATGTACACAGATAATAACAGTTCTTCGGAGGCGCGAAGAGAGATTTCGACGGTCAAGGAGTCGGGAGGAGGGGAGGGTAAAGCCTACGGTAGGAGCAGATCTACGGCGTCGAGGACTCGGCATTGCACCACGGGGGAGGGGAGAGGCCAGTGCGTTGGGACCGGAGGGAGTCTCGTCGGGGGCGGTGGGCGCGCGTCTAGCGCCGCCGTTGGTCCACGGCGTTCCCGAGCCGCTCCTTGGCCGAGGGCATGTAGCAGAGGCCCTCGTAGCAGGCGGGCGCGTCAGACGGACAGTCGCTGCAGCGGGGCTTCGTCTGCGAGGCCCAGGTGAACGCGGGCACCTGCAAGTGGAGTGGTTAGGTCGGATTACGGTTTAGGTTGATTAGGGTCTAAGCTTTTGTTTGCACCGGTCTCAGCTGATTAGGCTCTCTGAACCGGCCTAGTTGGGTTAGGCCGTCAGTTTAGGCTTATTAGAGTGTCTAGTCTGGACCGGACTGTCTAGACAAGTCCAAATTGATTAGAGTCTAGGCTGCTGTTTGAAAGAGTCCAGACTGATTAGGGTCTCTAGACTGTCTAGAAAGATCTAGACTGATTAGACTTTTAGACGTTTCTGGTCTAGACAGGTTAGGCTGTCTAGGCTTCCGCCGCCGAAGCAGTGAGTCTAGGCGCCGGCGAGCGGCCCGCGTTAGTCCGTGTGAAGAGGAGGCCGGGCCGCTCTAGCGTTACGGTAAGAGTAGAAGCCGACTAACCGCGTAAAGCCCTCCGTTTCCGGTTACGAATACCGTGTTGCCCTGGGGGTTGTAGTGGCAGACGAAGACGTGGCGATGGCCGCGGCCCTGCACGCCCCACACGTCGTTGCAGCGAGCGTATCCGCAGCCGACGAGGTTCGTCTGTGCCCAGACCACCTGAAAAGGAAGAGATGAAGTGGATGGGACTCCGGATACTGGTCTGTAAAGCTGAGCTAGTCTTATTGGGTTTGTTAGACCCCGGTTGAGGCTAGGCGAATCCAAGATCGACTTCCCCTTCCCTATCACCAAATTGTCGAATTTTCACAAATATTCAACCCGCGATCAGAGCCTTTTTTCTGCTCCGCCGCGATCGCATTCCTGCGCGGGCGCTGATTAATTGCGCCCGCGTCTCGAAGTGTTACAAACGCGGCGAAGGGAGCGCGCTTGAGTAATGACTCCGAGCGCGGAAAGACCCCTGACCCCCGGACGCACCTGGATGTAGTGGCCGCAGCAGTGCTTGTAGGCGTGGTTGCAGCCGCAACGCGGGTCGTTCACCTCCTGGAACCAGCGCTCCACGGCGTCCGAGTAGTTGGCGTAGGGCGCGGCCCAGATGTTCTCGCCGACGTTGACGCGGTCGCGGGAGTGGCGGAAGTCGCAGCGGTTCGCGTGGCGCTGCGCACTCGCCGCCAGCTCGTCCGACCAGTAGAGCATGCGCATGTCGGTGGCCGGGACCTGAAGAAGGAGGCGGTGAGGCGACGACCTTTGGACGGCATGAGCCGGAAGTGGGAGGGGATGCCGGAAGTGGCTTCTGCGGGGACCGCTCCGAGCGGCGCGAGAGAGCGCAGACGAGCAAAGAAGACGGTGTGCGCCTCTGTTCGTCTGCGCTCTCTACATCACGCCACCGGAAGTGGACAGCGGAGAACCACGCAAGGGCAAGAAACGCCCCTGGCGTGCATTGGGTGTTTAGAGTGGTCTTTTGTGGGCAAATTGAGCCCAATGCAAGCCAGGCTCGTTTATGTGGACCGTCCGCTCAGAGCGGTGTGAGAGAGTCTAGACAAGTCTCTGTCTGTCTGCGCTCTCTTGTCGCACCGGTCGAAGTAGACAGTAAAGGTCTGCTTCAGACTCACCAGCTTCCGGAAGCGGTTGTGCTCGTTGGTGATCCACATCTTCAAGTAGTCGTTGGGCGGCTCCGACGACACAAGCATGTTGGGGAACTGGTTGAAGTCCTGGTAGTAGACGGCGCGCTTGTCGCGCTCGCCGAGCGTCGTGGGACCCGAGTGGGAGATCTCGGCCTCGCCCAGCTTGGAGCTGACGGTGAAGGCGGAGACGACGGAGAGGCCGGCCAGAAGGAGGACGGCGCTGGAGGCCAAGTTGAGTCGCGAGGAGCACATGTCGAGTCTGGAAGGGGACGTGTGAGGGGTACTGTAGCGGGGGGATGCGGTGTGGACGCGGACTCGACGGTACCTGAGAGGCTTAGGAAAGTGGTCCCCGATGGGTCGTTGTTCGTGAGAGGGGAAAGAGTGGTGGGACGCGGCGGGCGGAGAGGATTACGGTGGAACGAGGAGGAGGAGGAGGAGGAGGAGGAAGAGGTCGAGAGATTACGGTAGCATAGAACGGAGGATTAGAGTCGTCGTGGGTGGTCGAGGGTGGTCGGTGGATGCGTTCGGAGGAGGAGAGCGGAGAGGACACACGCCCGAGCTCTGGGGTAGCGGGGGTTCGTTATGCGGTGAGGGGTCGCGCGGAGCCGGGAAAAGAAGGTTCGAAGACGCCGGTTCGATCTCGAGAGGCGACTCCGCCCACCCACGAAGACGAAAAAAATGCGAGTTCGAGAGAGACGAAGATAGATGGAGGCGCGCGCGGCGCGAAAGTAAACAGAAGACGCTGCCGGAGGCGACCGTACCCACGGCGAGCGCCTCCGACCTTCCCGGACCACCCATGTCGGTGACCGGAAGTACGGTAGCGGCGACGGGGCAGAGCCACCCACGAAGGGCGTCGGCGGGCGATAAATCAGCGCGCGGATCCGCCGTTAACGGGCGGAAATGGCTCCTTTGGGACGCCGCCACGGTCGGGGATACGGTAGCCGTGGCCTTCCGAGGGCCTAGGGAGAAGGAGGACGCGGTTTGCACAGAATTCAGCAGCGTCGCCGAAGCGGAGTTACGTCAGAGGGCGCGGAGAACGCGCCCATGTGATCGGAGCGTTCGCGCCGGAAACGGGCGACTGTACTTTGGAGCGCCAGAAGCCGCGGCCTCGGTGACCCCGGAGGAGCGACCTGGAGACCGTGGGGAGGCTGAGGAGCCTCTGTGCCGAGTCCCAGATGCCCCTCTCCCCTTTTGTACTCCCGAGCGCCGTCTTGTAACAAGGCAGTAGGCGGTCCCGCCCCCTCCCGGCGCCCCACGCGCCTTACCATTACAATTAAGTTGCACTTTCGAGGGCTAAGTGCCTCCGGAGGAACACTTCCTGCTCGCGAATCTGTTGCGAACGACGCGCTCCGGCGCCGCGGCTTCGGCCTGCGGCGACCTTGGCGACGCACGCGAGCGAGAGGGCACCGGCGGAGGCGACACAAAAAGAGATCTATTAGCCACAATTAGGCGACGAGCGGGCGAATCGTAAAAATAAAATAAAAATGGAGATCCGAACGAGGAGGGAGAGTCGTAAAAGACTTTCACTTCCTGCTGCATACGGAAGCTCGCGGCTTCGGGGCTCCGAGGCGTCCGCCGGAGGCTCCTTCGACCGACGCGTCGCAATTGATTTCGTCGAAGGACGGGAGACGAGAGCACCGGAAGCTCCCGAGGTGCCCGATAATCGCCGCGCGGTGTCAGAGGTCGAAGGGCGCGTGGAGGCGAAGGGCCGCCTGGTTGAGGGGGATACGGTAACGAGATGATGAGGGCATTGGCTTGGGACTTTTGGGGCAATTTCAAGCTGTTAAGGGGCTACTGACTTGGAAGGATACGGTAGAAGAGCGTGAAATCTAGAGTTGGCATGGAAATTGGTCCTTTTTTGACGCGATATCGAGGACGATTGGACATTGGATACGGTAGCAAGACATGGTTGGCATCTTGCAGAAGAACCAAAAAACTAGTGGATTCAATGATCTACAATCGCTTCAAGACCCAAAACCCCGGAGCCCCGGGAGGACCCGGAGGAAGTGACGGAGCCCTGGAGCAGAAGGGGCTTTATAGGCCGAACTGGCGACTTTTTGCCGTTTTTCGCATAAATCAGCTCGGGAAGGACGTCAGCGGGCGGAAATCAGGTTAGGCGACCGCCGCGAGTCGGAGTGGCGCCATCGCCAATTACTGCGAATTAACGCGAAACGGAGCCGAGGACTCGGGATCCCGACGCGAGCCGAGGAGGCAATTACGGTAAAAAGGATGAATGAGTAATACGAGTGGAAAGGTCGGCCTAATTCAATTAGTGAATCACTTCCGACTGGCTACGGTAATCAGCGCCCGGCGCCACTGTTGCTCTTTCGTGACCTCCGGAGGCGCGTGGGCGACCGTGTCGTCGTAAGACGCCGTTTATGGGACTCCCGCGGGAGTGCTTCCCTCGCCCACGGGCCGAGGAACATGTGGAATGTCTAACGACTCTCAAACTGACCTTCAAGGAGTCAGTTTGGGACCTATCCAGAACAATCGTGTCGAGACCCAGTCGGAGCCGGGGATCTTCTTCGAGTACTCTGAAGTTTCAAGGGACCTTTGATCCTCTAGAGGCTCCCGAGACGCTGAGTCAGAGTCTACCGTCTCAACCAAAGACTGTCTCGTCTGCACGAATCAATCAAAGTGTCGTTTTTCGGCGATTTCGGCAAATCGGCGCCTTCCGGTCACGAGGAGCGTCCAGATCTTCCTCCTTCGGCTTTTTGCCCTCCCGCGCAGATCGATCACCGCCCGCGCTCCAAGAAGCCTCTGGGTCAGCTCGCCCTAGGAGTCTCTTCTTGTAGAAGGAGAGTTAATTGAGTCCAAAAGTACGAACTCCACTCGATTGGAGGGTCCTTGATGGACCCTTGTGGAGGAGGCGCCCTTCATTTGCAAGAGGTGATCAATTCTCTAGGAGTTGCAAGCGATGACCCCCTGCTGAACCGGGTCTCATCTTTCAAATCTTCGAATCTCAAGACTCCAGGACGAGGATCATCTGAAGCCAATCGAGGGGCGCCAGGTAGCTTCTAAGGTAGCCTAGAGGCTCTAGTCCTTCGAGAATCTTCCATGCTCCCCTTGGCTTCCTTGTCCAGTGTATATCTTCTTCTAGTCCTTCAGGAGTTTCATAAATTTACCAACCTCAAAAATCTTTAATAAAAAAAGAAAAAAACCGCTATGATGTGTGAATCCCCCACTTCCCACGCTGTAAACAGCCGTTGACCGGCTACCGTACCCCCGGCGGGGTTGGCTCCTTGGCCCCGCGCCAGGCGCCGTTCGGTCTGCACCCCCGGCGACGTCGCGAGCACAAAGACCGGGGAGGGGGCGATGATCGAGCGGTTCGCGGAGAGTCGCGCGCGGGCGAAACCGGCGGAAAGTTGTTAATGTAAACAATGGACGCAACTCGGTCACCGGAAGTCGACGAAAACCGTGCAGAAAAGGTGCAGAGGGACACGTCCGAAGAGCTGGAATGTCGAAAAAATGGCCTCAAGGATGTCGATCCCTGAGGCAAGTAGGTTCGGAGGTCATTGGCGTTGAATAGGGTTCCCTAGCGCATCTAAAGGTCAGCTGTTCCCAACGGTTGCTACTTAGGGCCATGAGGACAGAGATGGCCTTCTTCAACTGTTAGGAGCATTGTCCTAGGGTCTCAACAAGCATATACTGTAGTATACTGTTGGGCGTAAACCCGGACTCCCATTGGTGTGTCAACATCTCCTACTTCGCAGTAATAATGTTGCACGGGTCAGGTGGTGTGCCTCCAGGGTGTACTTGTCAGGGTGGACGACCTTGCACTTGGTTCGTGCTCCGAACTTGAAGAAAAGGTGACGAAGTTCGGAGGCGGAAGACTCAGGCTCCTTCTTCACAGGTGATTCACTCGGTGACATCATCGGAGCCCTCCACTTCCTGTTTCCAGCGATCGTCAATGAAGCATGCACCAACGGGCGACCTTTCTGCGGCGTTTGTGGTATCCAAGGAGCAGTGAAATTTGGAATAACGCTCTTTTACTGTAGATTGCAACCCTTGTCACTTGAAGTTTTGTTACCATAGTCATATGAGGTTCTTTTCTTATATTCTCTACCACTTCCACCTGATTCATGTGATTTATAGCATCTGAAACATTTCTCTATCATTTCACTTCCTCTTCTCCACTCTGAGTAGATCGAGCAAACTCTCCGTTCACACCGGGAATATTACATACTAAAGATGTTTGTTTCTTCGAATACAAATCCTTGCAGCCTTTGAAACATTTCTCTATCATTTAATTTCTTCTGATATAAAAACTAAACTGTAGAAGCCGGCCCTTTGGAAACATTTCTTTACCGTTTTGTTTTTTCGGGCACAGTAATGGATCTTGAAACAAAGTAGGTTCACCCACCTTTTTAAGGTTTTTAGTCATTATTTCAAATTCCACGTCTACATGCCTGTACACACAAGAAGAAGACAGCCTCCCGTCCAGAGTCTCTGTTCCGAAGATCCACTTTGCACACGTGTGACCTTTTTCGGGGCTCGCTTGCACAACAGGTGCGGTCCAGCTGGAGCGAAGGACATTGGTGGGTCGACCCGTTCGGGATTTGAACTTCCCTCCTCTTCAAAGAGCGTTCCTAGTTTCGATTCCGCACGTAGGCAGTCGCGCGCTGACCGGAAGGAACGCGCCTCTTTTGGTCGCCGACGAACACTCAGAAGAAGACCCGCTTTTGCGTGAACTTGAAACCAGAAAAAAGAGGTTTTTTCCTCTTTAATGGCCTTTTCCGCCTGGTGGCAAGAAGATAAATGTGTTCTGCTCAGAGAAGCCGGCTTCAGAGCCACAAAGCCGACTTCTTACGTCAAGAAGGGATTCTACTGGGAACCGGCTCGTTGACCTCTCTGAGTCAGCTTCAGGTTCTTATCTCTGGGAAGGACCTTCCTGCTGGTCTTGCCAATTTCGAACACCGAAAGGCTCAAGGACCAGGCTGGCGGGTTCAAAACACAAGTAGCGACTTCTGCATCTCAGAAGTTCGACGCACCATCTCACCCACAGGACTTCAAAGAAGGGAGCAGACTCCAGAGTTTTGTCTGCGAGACGCGGTCTTTTGCACTTTTCGATGTCTCGCATTGCGTAACGCCATTGATTCGAGAACAAAAACCTGAAATCTAGTTCACCTGCACAACATATTCTGCAATCGATAAAGAGGATTCGACTTAGGGATTCTAGGGATGGCTCAGGATTCTTGAAGCCGGAACAATGCTGCATATAATATGCTACAATATAATCTGCTCGACTACTTGTGAACACCGATGTAAAAGGGTTAGGCAAACAGATATAGTGTATCAACACAAAGATGGCGGTGAGGGAGAGCATTCACACATTTGTTAAGAACGTGTGCTGCTTTTCCTGTCGCTAATTGATGTCTCCTTGATCCCTAGTCTCCTTAAACCAAAAAATCGGCTTCTCCTCCGCCTGCTCCAGGTCCACAAGATGCAGAAGCGCCGCCAAAGGCGCGCGTTTGCAACAAACGCGATGATGGATGGCGGTGAAGATCGACTCGGACGCCTGATTACGCACCGCGGGGCTCCCTTCCGAACTTCTGCGCTCTGGCTCCTTCCCTCGGTCTTCCAGCAAAGTGCACTTGTCCCGTGCAACAAAGGAACACTTGGCCTCGTTGGAACCTGAATCGCAAAGTGCAGACGACGCTGCAGAAGGCGATCTTATCGAGTCTTCTTGCGTTTCCGGCCGCATTCTTCTCTTTCTGAGGCCTCGGACCTCGCCTGATCCTTATCGCCGTCGTCGCGCCCTCACCGGAGATCGGAACACGGGCGAACGGGTTCGTGTAATGTGAAAATACCGAAAAAGGAAAAAATAACTCCGTAAGACACTTGAGACTTTGTCTGCCTGTCTGGGTGTCTGGTAAAAGCCATTCAGAGCATCAGTTTTCCCTTATGCCGCTCTGCTCGCCTGAGTCTTCATATAATCAAGTTTTACGCCAACGTTTCTTGATAAGAGTCCTTCTTGATAAAACTTCTAAAGATCAAAGTCCCAATTTACGAGGAAGCATCGTCAAATATCACACGTACTTTCGAGATTAAAACATGTTTTTCCGCTAGATTCTTAGGCACTGATTACGATGCGCATAATCGTCTGTGCCATATATCAATGAAACTAGAGAAAATAACGCATTTATTGGTCAAAATTCGGCACTTATACCTTTCCTACATTAAATACATTACCTTCTCCTTTTTAGCTAAAATTTTGCACTTCTTTTCTGAGTGCTTTGCCGATGACGAGACCGGCATGACAATGGAAAAAAAGCATTTTATACAGACCAATTTTCCAAAAGTCCCGAACATTTTTTGTGCAAATTTAATTGATAATTGTCCAATTAAATTGATAATAATTATTAAGCCGAAATAATTGGCCAATTTTCCATCGCATTCACTTACATCAATGCGACTCGGAACCGACGTCATAGGCCTGTTATTGGTCCTGCCACGATACTTTATTCGCTCACTAAAAAGACAGCGTTTGCATAAACATTTTTTTGCTTAACAGTGTGCTAAAATAGGTTCTCAAATGTAGCAAAAACGTCACAGATCCACTCTTCCTTCAGACTGGCTCCGCTTTCCGTAGTAATTGAAGTAAAAACCCGAGAATTGCAAAATTTTAAACTCATAACTCGAACCCTGAACTTGACGCTTCTGTGTCCCCCAAGCCTGAATCCTGTTTCCCGCTTAGAATCACTTCGCAACTTTTTGCGCGCGTCGGGCGCCGCTACCGTAACCAGAGATCCGCGGCGGCGGCCACAAAAAGCCGCCGACGAGCTGGGCTGTTTTTGCACGCGCGGAACGGGATTCTCCGAAGTCCGATGTTGCGACTTCCTCGTTCTTCGGCCTCGTTCCGGTCACCGCCGCGTCTTTGTTTTTGCTCCTCGTTCCACTTCGCCCGCTCCGAGGACTCCGAAGGATTGATGGAGGAAGTCCAGGACTTCTTGGGCCGAATTTCCAACTTCCCGGTTTTTTGGAATCTTATCTGAG
>KN168141.1:27050-39028 GCA_000757755.1 Steinernema glaseri
TGCTGTATATGTATATCTCGGCTCACCCAGGGAATATTTCATGCTAAAGATGTTCGCTTCTTTGAATACATCGACAAACCCTTGCAGCCTTTGAAACATTTCTCTATTACTTCACTTCTTCTGATATAAGAACTGAACTGTACAAGATCGTTGGTGGGCCCTTTGGAAACATTTCTCTACCGTTTCGGTTTTTCGGGCACAGCAATGGATCTTGACCGGTCAGAAATGTTTCTTTAAAAATTACACCTTGCAGTAAAACAATCTGCAGTAACATTTCTCAACTGTTTCGCTTTTTCGTGGATGTCAGTTCACTAAAAGGGATTTTATCGTTGATGAGGAAGCAGACCAGTGTATTCGTGGGAGGCTAAGGGTTGACCCTGGGGTTTGACGGAGAACGAAGAGCCTAAAAAACGTGTTTATCGATACGTAACCTGAAGCTTGCGACTTGACTCTTGCTGGCTCTTGATATTGGCCGCTTGTGCCCCACAACGATCCATTTAATTAACCTCTTTTGCAGTGTAAACGATCAAAATTGAGCAGAAAACGCGATCGATCTGATTCTTCTCTGATGGCGCTGATCGATCGATTTTCAGATTGGCTCCGATGTTCCATAATTGGATCTATCGATCTAGATGAAGCCTTTTTCCTTTGTTTTTTTTAGCCCTGCCTCACCGTGACCTAAAGTAGCAAGGTGACAAGGCTGTCCGCTGGTTTTTATCCTTTTTTTATGTCCCGTCCGCATTTCGTGGGCACTTTCGCGGTCATCGCCTTTCAGAACGAACATGGAACTCTGATTTATGAAGGTCGAGATGGAGGTCTAGGAAGACCTCTGCTCATCTTTTCAGATTCTGACCAAAGGTCGAGGGTGCGACTTCGCGCAAGCGATGGGGTCTTTCGTTGCAACTCTTTCTTCTTTGTGTACATACCAGGGATATTTTTCCTTCAATTAGAAACGAAAAATGCATTACACAAAAGGCGTTGCGACAAATTATGCCACGACACTGCCAAAGGGATCCGAAGACGTCTAGGGCACCAGAGTCATCGGCTTCGAAAGACTAACTCGGGAGAGCTGATGCCACGTGTCCTGAGCCCTGTCGACGTGCTCTAGTATTTTCTCCTCCAAAACAAAATCAAACCTTCTGTGAAGATCGATAAAGCAAGATCGCTTCTCGCAAGTTGCAGGATCCGAATGAACCCATACTCTTTGGAATGGAGACGCTCCGAAAAGGTCACCATTGTCGAAAGAACCGCGAAGATAAACAAGAACGCTTCCGCGGGTTTTTCTCTTTTCTCTCCACGTTTAGTGGACACTTTCGCGGTCACCGCCTCTGGAACAAACAACACACGCTCTGAATTAAAACTTCACTGCATTCCAGCTCCTTTCTCCAGATATTACAACGCTGGGAATGATTCTGATGACGTATGGTTACAGTATTACAATCTGGAGGCAGTGACGCAAGGTGGAAAACTTGATAGGGCTATGCCCTTTGGGGTCCTTTAAAGCCTTTTCTCTTCCTCGTTATCATCTCTGTCTCTAGATCGCCTTTACAAGCAACAGGACGCAGAGGAAACCATTCCCTGTGGAAGGGGATGCTCCGAAGAGGTCACCGATGTTGAAAGAACCTAATGAACAGAGAGAAGGTCGTTCCCGGGTTCTCTCTTTTTCGCTTCCCGTCCACGTTCCGTGGGGTCCGCGGACCTCCGCGGCGCCGCGAAGTCTGCGACGAACACTTCGGGTCACGCGCTCCTTCTGCAGCGATCGATCATCCAGTTCACCGAACGGCCATCAGGCAACCAAACAAAATCAAAAACGGAAAATAGTTGGTTGGGCGGTACCCAAGCGGTCTTCTCTAGGTACTGTCTTCCGGTGACCACATTTAGAAGACTACGATGGTTTCAATCATAAGGATGTCAGCTTTTTCTATAAAGAACTTCCGGCCATTCTTTGGGTATTTCATCGCTGAAACATTCCTAGGTCGAAACATCACTGAAACATTTCTGAAGGGTGTTATCTATAGAAATGTTTCTCCTTAACTGCTCCCATACGGTGGAGCTCTCTTCGCATTTTTCTCACGTATACAGTCCCCAGTTGGCCGAGATAGTAGGAGTGTATACGCATATTCTCTTTTTATTCGTGCCTAAGCCAATGGTGAAGTTCCACAGTGCGGCACATAAACGGGCAACAACGCTAAATAGAGAGATCCTGGGCTCAGCTGTTGGAGTAGGTGGCGCGGAGGGGCTGGGACACGACTATGGGCGGCGTGGTACGTGCCTCCGGGAGAGAGGGTCTTGACACGACGCTTGGGGGCGCGTAGTGCCGGGAGTCCGCTGAGGCGGGTCTCGGGTGGACCTGGACGTTCTCGAGGTCCGTGCGTTGCGTCAAGTCGTCGTGATTGGAGTTGGCCGTGGACAGAGTGATCAGATCCCTACATCCGTTCAGAGACACGCTGAAGAAGGTCGCGATGATGGAGACTCCCTTCCACTCAAGACCCACCTCATGTGGATGTTGGAAGCGACAACGCCGCCGATCTGCTGAGCGCTCAAGACGGCGTCGTGGACGCTCGGGAAGAAGCAGTTCTTGGGGATGTCGACGAAGCCGTGAACCGCCTGGATGTGGTCGCGGATGCTGGCGCTCATCGCCGCAAAGAAAAGCCTCGTGCACTTCGCGTTCAACTCACCGAACAGCTGAAGGAGCGTTAAGGGCGGTCCTGGGTGGTGGTCCTTACCTCGGCCATCGCTTCGAGACCCACCGTGTCCACGTAGTTGATGGACGAGCAGTCGAGGATGGCGATCTTCGTGAGCGACTGGTCCACATTCGTGTTGTCGTAGTTCGGCTGCAAAGTACCGTAACCCGGGGGTGAGAACAATCTACAAGAATCCCACCACGATGTCTCCGCTGATGAGGAGGGTCGAACGCATGGAGAGGGAAGGGCGGCGGCCCCCGCAGCCTCCGTTGCTCTTCATGCTGCCGGTGCGGGTGCCGATGCCCACGGCCATGATCTGGCCCTTGGTGGCGTCGACCAGGGCGTGGACCTCGCGCTTGAAGTGGGAGACGTTGGCAAAGAGGAGCGGCGCCTCGAAGCGGAGCACGGCGATCCCGTTCTCCTCCACGGGGTCGCTCCCGTAGCGACTCTGCTCCGCGTAGTAGCTCCCCGACCCGGTCACGTTGACCAGGAGCTGACACTCGGGCCATTGGGTCCGTAAGACCACCGAGAAGAGGCCAAAAGCCACAGCCGCGCCCAGAGCGCTCGAAGAGTTCCCTAACAGCACCGCCGCCATCGCGCTCCACAGCCATGAGCACTAAACGAAGAGGAGGTCTTCGATGTGCCGAAGAAGGAGGGTACCGTATCCACCGTGGAAATCCGACGGAGCTGCGAGACGGTGAAGATGCCGGAGAAGGCCGAACGGAGGCCGCAGAGGCCGACGCAGGAGAGCACGCACAGTGGGAGCTCTGCAAGGAGGAGGTGAAGTAGGTGAAAGTCTTGGCCTAGCTCACCAGAGAAGAGGGGAACTCCCCAGAGGATCGCTGGGACGATTCCCGCCACGACGACGACGTTGTAGAGCTGAAAGGAGTCAGGCTATGGGAAGAAGAAGGACAATTGCTTACGAGGGACTGGGCGCCAACGTGGACGAGGGTCTCGGCACGACTTCTAGAGGCACCGACGGGAAGTCCCGAGAAGAAGGCAGTGAGCATCTCGAACATGGAGAAGGTCAGTGTCTCCTAAAGAACCTTTTCACGGTGTCTTGGATACGGTAAGTACCTGTCGTTGTGAGACCACGTACGGTTTCTTCTTGGCCATCTCCTTGGAAAGGTGCAGATGCGAGCACAGCGAGAAGAAGGCGATGGCGACTGCGTCGACTGCAAAGTCGTCCAGCGCGTCCACCCGCGGGAGTGAGATGGTGAACCTGAATCAGGGCACGTCGGTGTAGGAGTTCGGGAAACTAACCCCTGTTTCGAGTACTGTAGCGTGCGGACGTGGAACTTTTCGCCGGCGGTCATGACGACGGACATCAACGTGGCGAACATCATCTGAAGAAGGTATGTTAACTCGACAAGAAGGCTCCAATGGACCCACCAGGAGGAACTCGAAGGGGAAGGGGGCGTGGACGCGGATCTGGAGGAGCGGGTTCAGGAGCTGCTTGACGAGGAGCAGGAAGAGGAGTGAGCAGGATGAGAAGGCGACCACAAATGGGTTGATCTCGCGGAAGCACTGCTCTAATGAGGCGATACACTAAAGGAACGATTCTGGTAGGCGAGAGGAGGGGTCCTACCGCGATGGAGAAGACAGTGTCACAAGGCGCATTCGCTGAGAGCTGGACCAGGTGCCGGAGCTGCGAGAGGACAACGCGGACGCCGATGCCAAAGGAGAAGCCGGAGACGATGTTGGGTGGCACGTAGGACAGCAGGAAGTCCAAGCGAAACACCACGATCAGCAACTGCCAAAAGAATTGATTAAAAGTATATGTAGGAGGGAGAAACTCACATGGACGCATCCGGTCAGCAGGGTTACGGTACCTGCAAGCTGGAAGAAGTCCACAGGTGGCGTCTCTAAGAGTGTAGCGTTTTTAGCCTCAAATGCTTCGACCAGGAGTCGGTCGTAGGAGGTGGCGGTGAAGCGCTCGATGGCGTTTCGCGTCAGAAAACTGACGATGATGTTTGTGCCTATGGTTATGCCTGAGAGTACGGTAGCGAGAAGACACGTACCGATGGAGGAGTGGTGGGAGGTCCCGGTGAGGATGTAGACAAGTACGGGGAAGAGCGAGGAGTAGAGGCCGGCGAGTGGGGGGAGTCCCGCAAGGAAGGCGTAGGCAAGGGCTACAAGGAGGCTTGATTGAGAAAGAAACAGCATGAACAGAACGAGGTCATTATCTAATTCGGGACCTTAGGACCACTCTTCCAATTATCGATTCCCTTGAGCGACCGGTTCGGTCTTTGGTCTGCGCTCCGCTGTTTTAACGCATTTCCGGTCAGGCGTCGAAGATCGCGTTTTCGACTAATTGGCTTCAAAACAGGTGACGCAGAACTCCACTTTATCCCATTCCTGACCTCCCTGATTTCTCTTACATTTGTCCATCGAACGACTAGTTTCTGTGGAGAAGGAAAAATAAAGGAAAAGAAGCCCTACCAAGCTGAGCGACTCTAATGGACGAGAAATCTCACAAGGGCTCGCTCGTGACCATCACTAAGCCATTCTAAAGCCAAAACACAAGAGTATCTGGCTCCGAAATATTGAAAGCAACAGTTTCTGGAGCTTCTATGTAATATGGGGTGGACAAATAAATCACGCAAACGTCAATGCTAATTATGCATACATTTTCGAGGAATTATCAATCCCTCCTACAAAATGTGATCCTTTCAGATCCCCTTTATCCCCCACCCCTTCAGCCATTTCACGAATCGAAGTCGTCGTTGCGTCAGCTCAGGTCGTTCTCAGATTTTCTCCCTGTTGTTTTGGAATCCCTTCACTTCTTACGTTCCACATCCCTCGCCTGGCGCGCCTAATCCCAAACACCCCGGAAGTAGACGCACTTGTCTAGACTGACCTCGAGTGAGACGTCTCTCCAAACTCCTCTAAGCTCCTGGTTTCAACAGCTTGTTTCGGACTCGAAAACAATCCCCAAGGGCAAAACAAACCCTGCGAGATGACGTGGGCGGTAAGGACGAGTCCCGCGAAGAAGTCGGACGGGAACGCATCCCTCCAGCGGTACTTCGGTAGCCACTCCAAGATGGGCAACCAGTCCAGTACGGCCGATCGCCGTGGCGTCCCTGGTGCAACGGCAATCGGGAACGCGTTCTCCGCAACGAGGGTCGTTTGCGGCATGCCGCGCGGCGAGCGCACTGCGTGCAGCAACCGTCGTACGCTGCCCGAGCAGCGGTCCCGCGCGGAGAACTTCCGCGCGAACTCGGCGCTCTTCTGGCTCGAGCGCCGACGGTGCCGCCGGTTCACTACGAAGTTGAACTTTGTGTCGAACTCATCCTGAAACAAGGTTCGAAGTCACGTTCGATGAGTACGGCTTGTGAAATATGAGTTCGTCTTTAGCAAACCTCACGCCTCAATTTGGGAATTCGAGCACGTAAACGTATCTGAAATGTTGCCCTGCTGTTTCGGCTTTTCGGGTATATCAAAGTGTTGATCCCCAGAGAAATAATTCATACTGTGTTGATGGATCTTCAACGAGACGAATATTTCTCAACTGTTGCTTTTTTCGGGTGCATCATTGTCTCGTCAACGGAGTTTAAAGAAATATTGCAGCGATGTTTTGATTTTTCGAGTATATCAACACGTCTTCTAGACTTGGAATTGTTAGTTTAACTCAAGTAGAAGAAAAACAGAAACCCGATGTGAACAAATAAGTCACTGCTTTAATGCGTTGCAAACAAAGTCATAGCTCAAAAACCAATCTTGGATAACAATCGAATAAGCGTCATTTCAGTAATCGAATGTGTTTCTCCAATGATGAAGAATTAATAGTTACAATTACATTAACTTAATTGGCACTCTTAAGAAGGTCATGAGATCGGCTCAAAGTGCAAAGCGCTTCACTTAAATTGCCGACAAATAGACCGATAAATTGACGTCATTGATCTCTATTACACAGGTTAATTTCCTGCGTAAACGATAGGATCCTCAATGTGTTTCAAGCAGTCATCACAGTGGAATATTAGTACTGCGTGCTGATTGCTGCCTCTTCTTCGGAGGTCAGGGATGAACTTTACAAAGCTAACCTTAACTTTCGTCTTTCTGATGAGGGAGGGGGCACCAAGAAGGGATAAAGTTGCTCAAGATACCGATTCAAGGATTTCAGTCTTTCACCACTTGGTGAAACATTTCCGGCAACTCCTTAGGGACTCACCTGGTTCATGGGCGCGCGGTTCATCTTGGTGAGGATCTGTGCCTGTGGGTGGTCGCCGGGGCAGGAACACAGCACGGAAACCATTGTGGGCGCGGCGCGAAGAAGACCTGGCGGGCTTCCGGCAGCGAAAGTGCCGATAAGGGAGTCGGCTTAGGCTGTGAGGAGAAAGACGTCACCGGGACACGGTAGCCGAGAGGCCGAAGGGGAGCGGCAATTACGCGAGAAATCGAATCAGCGCGATTATGCGCGCGCGAGAGGTAGCGGACTCGGCCGAGCGCTAATCTCCGACTCCGGAGGGGAGCGAAGCGCGCGGATTTAACGAGGAGACGCCCCGTGACTCAGGCCGACCTTTTGCGTCCTGCCGGAAGGGCACGCGGAGGGACCGAGAGGCCGAGACTTGGCCTGACAAAGACTCAGGTGCAAAGAGCTTCTCGTCGTCATCCTCTTAGAGGCTGCGAGTCGGAGGAAGCAAGTGGATTCGGATCTATGGACGGCTCTGGACTGGGTTGGGATTTACTCTAGTTACTCTCTAACAACAGGTGGAGCAAGATGAGAGGCCCTGGGCAGAAAGCGTCCAAGGGAGATATGAGATATGAAAAGATTTCTGTGCTGAAAGGAAGACCTTGAGCCTTTTGACATCCTTGAAAACGCCCAATGACTCACAGATAAAACCAAAAGTCGGTGTCCACATGGGTTCCACGCGATGGCCAAGTGACTTCCTCTCCTAATGGAGCATCCGGTCGTCTGTTTCTTGCCCCTTCACTAGAAACGGAAACATCTTTGACTCGCGTTGCCTCAGAGGAGCCGTTTCTTACTATTTGCATCTCGGACAAACACTAAGAGTCGTAAATCCTCAATATGCGCTAAATATGGATTTGGAGCACCGATTACTATCTTAAGCGCTCTTTGAACGTTGGATATCTTCTTTGTTTCGTGTTGGCTTATCCACTTCCGAGTGATGACCAAAGACCAGGATCTTTGTTCCCTAGTTCATAACCGTACCTGATAGATCGGACTCTTTTCATCGCAATTGTCGACTCCCATACAATTTGTGTCTGACTTACACTTTCCGTTTTCGTTGTAAGACCCCTCGAACTCTGGTCCCATGCTATTGCCTCATAAATAGCAAATCCAAGGGCTTTCTGTCGTCAACATCGCGTTGTCAAGAAGCTTAGCTCGTGGAGTAGTCCGCCGGAAATCTGGCAGTGCTTCGCGGCCGATCGGACTTCCCTTTCCTGCACTTCTTATTTACGGAACTCTTCTTCGGTGACAAGGAAATCAGTCGCACCTAGGAGCTCTAAGGTTCTAGAAGCATACGGGAAATGCTTCTTTTGTCTGTCGTTTCGTGGCATTGTCATCCAGATCAATGAAACTCTTCTTATCCTGATGTCGTCCTGAAATAAAGTTTGCTTGACAGACGGCTTGTAGACGCTTTCTTGGGTTCTTATTTTTCACGTTTTGATGCTTTATATTTTACTTTATACATTTCATACAGCTCATGACAATTGGTTACCAGATGAAGAATCAACAACGGCGGAGCAACGCTGGCTAGTCTACTTCCTGGAGGCCCTCCTGAGGAGCGTGAACTTCCCTCCTAGCTGTAGGTCGGCGTGGGGGCTCTCCTCCTCCTCTTCGTCCTGGGTGGAGTCACCATCACTCTGGGTTCTCTGGTCGTCCTTAGGCGGCGAAGCGATGGCCACGTCCGTTTCCGAGTTTGGTTCGTTTGGCAAATCTTAACCGGTACTTTTTTTCATCATCAAAAGACAGATTTACCTAGGTTCAGGTTGACCAGCGTGGCTTTCATGGCAACGGCCGGCGGAGAAGGCGGGTCAGGATAAGCGAACGAAATAAGTTGAATGGGCTCTTCCGGCTCCTCGTCATCGTCGCCGCTATCCTTGGTCTCCTCCTCGTCCTCCTGTGTTAAGTCGACGGCGTCTTCATAACAAGAACTCTCCGAAGAGCGTCGACCTAAAGCGAACTTCGTTTATGTGGTGTACATACTCCAGAGGGAACCCACCCTTGACGCTGAAGAAAGACTCGTTTTCGTGGGAGGACAAGAGATCTTCCTGGAACATAGATAACAAGCCAAATATATGGGTTTCCGGTATTCTACTTACCTCTTCGCTGAGGCTTTCGGCAGACCGCGTCTTCCCGGTCAAAGTCCGCTTCCATACCTATAAAGCGAGATAAGTAGGCTCCATCCAGTCACGCCTACGTTTATATCGCTTTTGGGTGTTCGCTGCTCGACCGGAGACGTTTTTTCGCAAAGCTTCTCCTTCGACGGCGTCTTCCGGACCTCGCCCTTGGACTTCTCCTTCGCCGGAGTCTCGGCCTTCTTATTCTTTGATGGAGAATCCCGGTCACTCTTCTTAGGCGAAGGTTTGGCAGCTTCGGCCCTTTCTGGCTCCTTCTTTTCCTGCAGCTCTTCCGGTAGCTCCATGAATCTCGGTAAGGGAGGGAGCACGTAGCGGGGACAGCGGCGACGGATCTCCTCCCGTACGATGACCAGCTGGGTCTCAGCGCTAAAAGTGGTCATATGTTAAACATTAAAATCCTAAACTTAGCACACTGAAAGATTCTGCAGATAGTTCCAAAGCAAAATCTCCAAAGTCACTCACTTTTCGCGTCTATCGTCCAGAAGGGCGAGCTGTGCCTGCTGGGCTTCCATCTTCCTCTCTAGGCACTTGACTTCATCGTAGACGAGCTTCCGCTTCTCCTCGTCGGCGTCCACACTCCTTTGCATCGCGTCGATCATCTTCTTGAGCTCCTTTCGCTCGGTTAGCACCTCTTTGATCGACTCTCTGAACTCCTCCTCCTCTCGTGCCACTTGCTACAAACACAGTTTTTACTTCATTGTTGAAGCCAAAAGAAGCCGGCGCCGATCGACGAGAACCGAGTCAATTTTAAACCATCATTTTCATCAGTTTTCCTTAGAAAAGCGAGATAACTCGTCACCAATCCGGCACCAACCCGATCTCTCAACAAACGGACTCACCTCGACGGCCGCCCGCTCCGCCTTGTGGCTCATCTTCAAAATCTCCGTGATCTCCCGGCTCACCACCATCAGGTCCCGGAGCATCCGATTCGTGTCGCGGATTTCAAAGTCCTGGAAGGAAGCTTTAACTGTACAAAACACAAATCCTGAACTCACCTCCTGATCGACGATCCCGTAATAGGCCTCGCGGAACAGACGGCGTTTGTCTCCGACGAAGTCCAGGTACGTCTTCGCCTCAGCACAGCGCGTCTCCAGCACCGCGTTGTGCTCGCGAAGGAGTCGGACCTCGTCACGGAGTTCGGCCGCGGACTCGGCCGCCTTCTGCAGTCGCTGCGTCTCCATGGAGAGCTGTGCCTTGTAGTACCGTATCAGGCCCACCGTCCGCCGCGTCTCGTCGTCAAGGATCTGCCGCGCATCACACGACGTATCGCGCCTACTTCTCTCCATCTCTGCAGAGTGGAATGACTGAGATCTGCGAGTACACTCAGACGGTCAGCTGTGTAGACAGTCATTCAGTCTGCAAACAAAGTTGGAGAAGTTAGCGAGACAGAAACATTTCATTGGGGCGAAGATCTGCGGAAGCATCACAAAAGCGAAAAAGGGAAAGAAATATTTCCAACGATTGGGGAAGCACCACAGAGACACCGAAGGGGTCGTAACCCGCAATACACAGACGGCCTTCTACTTCAGCGATTTATTAACGACTTCTATTGAATAAGCATGAAATAATGAACGTCTCACATATCGCTAGCACTACCTTCTTCTTCCATCATGTCTCCGTCGCTGTAGTCCATGTCGGAGTGGTTCATCGCCTGTTCACAGCGCTCGGCGGCGTTCTTGTATTGCTCCGCTTCTTCACGCAGATCCCTTAAGCAGTCTGCATTAGAATATGCGGATGCTGAGTCATATTTACAGTAAGACTGGCCTTAGGAAGAGGGCTGTGCAAGACGAAAAAGGTCTATATACAGAAACAAACGCTAATAGCAATATTTCAGCACGAAACAGCGTCTGCTTTCCAGACATTGGCGTCTAGACTGCAGATGGTCTGCTTAGAACACTTACCTCGCCTCATTCCCGATGTTCCTGGCTTCCGAGAGCACGTCGGCGACGTCCGTCTGCACCAAGTGCTTGAGCTCTCCTGGCGTCATGCCGCGTCGTCCGAGTCGCTCCAGAAGCTCGCGTATCTCGTCGATCTGCTCGGCCTCGCGTTCTTCTAGCTCCTGGTTCGATGCTTCCTGTTCGGTTATTTGCGCCTCCACCCGCCGGATCGCCTCTTCATTCTCTTCGTTCTGCCGTTCCGCCTCTTCTTGTGTGAACAGCATATCCTGCAGAGTCTGTACAACCTCCGCCGACACGTTGTCCGTGCTATCGCGTAGGGAGCTTCTGGAAGGCGTCGCCGGGGTGCTCCCTGCACGGGACAATCCGCCGAAGGATCTAAAGTTGCTGGGATGATTAGAAGCGATGTTTAAGCATACTTACACTGATTTACGCGGCGTCCTCTGTCTATTCCACATGTTGTTCGCGACTTACTGAAATGATTAATGGTTAAAGCAAGAAATGGAGTTTATGACGCGGGAAATTGAAACAAGCACTTTCTCCCTCCGTCCTTTCATCACATCAGACAAAAACCGTACAAACGCGCCTGTAAAACATCTGATGAACGATTCTGTGACAATAGTACGCTGGGAAGTCGTTGTGGGCAAGTCGTAAAACATGGAACGAGCCGGCACTATTTATAGGCTGGCCTGGATCTAGATTCACAAATTCCGAAAACGCGCAAGAACGGCATCAAAAGTGGAACAGCTCAACACCGAGATTAGGCGTGGGGTACGGTACAGGGTATTCGTGTCGCAGTTGCCTCAGGACCTTTGATTGACGCCGGCCTGCAATTCGACTTGCGGTTCATTATGGACCGGCCCATAAGTCGAAAAACATGGCTAGTTCCGGGCTCGATGGATAGGTTACCCATGCGCTGAAGCTTTCTCTCGATCGATAGATCATCTGAAGGCGGTAGAAGCATTGCGCTAGATCATCTATCAATCAAGCGCAGGGATATCCAAGAGGGGCGACTCGAGAAAAGTGTGACAGTCTTAAGGCCTGGCCATAGTTTTACGCCGACGGCGTAGCG